>JAPYZI010002726.1:0-21651 GCA_030523105.1 Ophioninae sp. A BG-2022a | reverse complement strand
CTGCTCGAGAAGATCCGGGAAAGGAGGCAGCAGCCGTCCTTGGACCACCCGCCACTCGGCTCCCCCCCCCCGGGATATGCCGCCTCTCACTCCTCCTCATCGAGCCACCGTCCCTCCACGGGGAGTCCACCATCCCGTGGAAGCGCCGAGTCACGAGCCGCCAGTCCCTGACAGTCCCCGCCACACCAAACGGCGCGAGGCTGCGGAAAAAGAGCCATCCAACGATAGTCCGTACGAGAGAAAGAGAGAGAGAGCCGTACCGTCGCGAAACAAGTCCCACCGTCACGCTGCTGCCATCCATCGTCGCGCCGATGTCACGAAGAGCGGAGCCCCGTTTCCCCAAACTCCTCGCCCCGATAACGACCCGCCCTACATTACCCACCCTACATTACCCCGATATCGATCCCGTTATCGATCGTCCCGAAAAAAATATCATTACCCGCCCGGGAGGTGCTGCCATCCACCGAGACGCCCATCAAGCCCTTTTTTGAATTTTAGAAAGTTCGAGAATTCGGCGAGCACACGGATGCAGGCGGAAGGACTCGCGAGTTAGCGTCGAGCATCCGTGCGAGCAAGCCAATTTTCGAGTCCCCGAGTGAATAGAGTTTTGCGTATTGTTCTAATCTTGCATTTCACCTTCTTTTTCCTTTATGGATCCTTTTTTTTCTTTCTCGTTTTCCTCTTTTGAGTTTTTGATGTCTTTTTTCTAAATTCTTTTCTTTTTCTTTTTGTGTGTATTTGTGTGCGAGTGTGTCCGAGTGTGTGAGATCGAGGAAGAGAGGAAGCTGCCGCTGCGATCGCCGCAAAGTTCTTTTTCGGACTAGCCGAGAATCATTCCGTTTCTTGCGTGGCTCGCCGCCAATTTCCTTGCGTTATATCGTGCATATCGAGTCTTCCTCCCCCCTTTTTTTCTCTCCTAAACTCTCGCGATATTAATAGCGTGCATACTTTGCATGTCCCGTGCAATGCGTGCCCCTGCCTTTTCCCGGATTCACCATAAAATAGAATCCTCCTTTTTCGCGCAAAATCGAGCCTTTCCCCGTACTCGCCGCGCGCGCGAGCCCCGAGCCGGCCGACTAGCGACCTTCGCGAGGTAAACAGAGTCTTGTTTCGACTTCGAAGCAAGGCCATTATGTCGGACTCTATTAAATTTATCCGAGCTTTTCCCCCGATTCGGTCACAAAATCACGATATACATAGGAAACCTAAATCTGCGTCCCGCCCTAATAAAACGCGCGCAGCAAAAGACTCATCCCCTCACACTCGATACAAATAGGTTATTATAAGGGTGGTTTTTTTATGAAACCGCGTCCTCTCGCTTTATGAATTTGGGAGAGGAAAAAATCATAAAAAACTTTTTTTAAAGGGCAACCCCGCCGCCATATCCATCGATCAATCTACCGAAGTTACTCTAGCTGTCCACGACAGTTCTCTAATTTCGAGGTAGGGTAGAAATCGCGAATTTCGATTGGCCAGAAGACTAAAAATTCTGAATTTCAATATTATGAAACTACAAGTTTCGTAAAGCTCATGCGGGTGAAAGCTTTAAGAAACTTGTACTTTTGGCATATTGGAAAGTACAGAAAGTTCGGAATTTTGAGCCTTCTGGTAAATCGAAGTTCGGGTTTCCTACCCCACCCTTTAAAATCTATGTACACTAACAGTCTTCTACCGATTTTCATCGTGTTCATACCTTCGAATTTAGAAAGGAATTCGGACTCTGTATAATATCCAACCCGTTCATTGTTCTTTTCGTAAACAGTATCTTCAATCCTTGATAATTGTACGAGCAATAGGATCCGTGTTATCCGAAAGTTGTAAGCGTGCTTCTTATACCATCTGCGACCACCTTTGGTCCATCAACAAAGGCCACAAGTTTTGTGATCGACACCTACTACCCGAACGACAGGGTCAACGTCGAACAAAACATCAATTTAAGCGAACCACAATTTTACACTCCTTGTATTTGAGGGTTAATAGAATTAGCCAAACTGGATAATTGCTATAAATTAAGGGTTAATTACATACAAGACATTTGCAAATAATCGGATTATTTCCATAATCCCTCAAAGATTCTTCCTTCCCAAAACACATCCCCTTTTTACCCTTATCCATTACGTTGGGCATATGCAAGAAAGGGGGAATCGCATGCTATATTTCAACGTCCCCTCCGGACGTTATGAATTATATTATAGCATCCAGTATTAGAAGGCAATCTACTAATGTGCGAAAACATATATTATTTTTATGTATCTGTATATTTATTTTATATTCGTATATCAGAACAAATTTTAATATTGTAACAAACTTTTATAAGTTTCTCATCAAACTAATGAAAATCTTAAGTACCCGTGATGTTGAACCAGTACTGCCGCATAATCAGCATCGTGAATATTGCCCGTTTCCTAACGATATTCGACCATTTGTCAACCAGCACTGAGTCAGTGCTGGTGATAATACTGCCCCAACCCTTCGTTAAAATAAATCCCGAAATTAAACATCGATGAAATGATGTTGCAAAAATAAAAAATATATTTATTGTATACATATATTATTGCTTTTATTTATATATATTTAAATGTATCAATATTTTGCGTATTTTAAAACAAATTTTAACCTATTTTGTGTTATCGTCCTTATGACGAATATCACAAACCTTATAGCATATACACTGATAGAAAAAATTAATCGATAAAAAATTCCAAATTGTAGCGGTTTTTCAAATGGCTGTATGTTCGTCAAAAATGGTCGTATCGGACTAAACAAAAAATAAATTTGAAGCTTGACATCTCTAGTTTCGAGATGCCATGATTGAAACATTTTCAAAGCCACGTGTATTGCCCAATCTGGAAGAATACAGAAAAAAGAAAATTTTGCACATTTTTTCGGTTTTTCTTTCTGGTCTACGGACTTGGAACAATTTTTTTTCGATGAAGTCACTGAAATATTCGAATATCTTTTCCATTCAGCTTGAATTTCTTTTTTTGCACATCTCAATGCGTCCATTTTTCGCTGAGATATTGAACTTTGAATGAAAAAGGATCATTTTGTCTCTGACCATTGATATCTCACAAGGAACATCGCTTAGGTGTCCCTCTCCGATTTCGTTGAAACTTTGCAATGCGAAACAGTAACAAAAATTAAGTTACACGTACTTTTTCATATCTGCAGAAAAGCAGTTTCACGGGGTGAAAACTACTCTCAAAAATGGGGAGGTTTTTCGTCGATAACATTTTAAGGGTACGAGCTACAAAAAAGATTTAAATTGCAACAACCTTCATATTTTGCGTACATTGGAGATAGGAACAAACCAGACAACAACAAATTTCACATTGCTTGTTGCAAAAATTGAATTTTTTCATACGTATCTCCGAAACTTCTCAATCGATTGGGACATAAACTTGCACACATATATGTATATATATATATATAGAATACAAAAGTAGCGGATACGAGTTTCCTGGTTTCCGAAATCTCGCAATTAACTAGTTGAAACTGCACTTCGATTGATTAGGCAAGACCATCGTAAACTTAACTAGCATTGTGGAATTCCTAGCTAATTTCATATCTATATAAATTCTTGTGCATAGTTATGAATTTGCCCCGTATAAAAAATTAAGGGGTGTACCACCCCTGCATTTATCTTTTTCCCACCTCTATAAGAAAGAGGTGGACCAAATTGAAGGAAAACAGTCCTATTTTAATGGGAATGCCAAAACATAGTTGATGTGTTATGGCATTTTGTGCCAAATAACAACCTTAAGGGGGAACACTAACCTCTACCTGAACTTCCATTACCGCAGTCGACTTTTCCTGTTCGACACGTATTTTCTGATTGAAAGTATATCTATTAACTCGGAATTGACGTATCCTCAAGAAATTAAACCCAATCAACGCAATTAAACTTTTATTGGCTGCGATTGAAGCTATGAATATTGCACAAATTTCTATTAATAATGCAGAAATTGAACTCAAGGACAACTTTGAGAAGATTTTATATGTCTCTATGCAAAACTACAATGAAGATGAGACGATAGTGGAATAGAGGAGAGATTTTCAAGAACCTTTTAAAGAGTACGAAGCACGTCCCGACGAAGATACTATATGGCAAAGGATGATAGAGATGTCGATTCTGACGCTTGTTCGCGTGACGATGACTTAAGCTATCAGGCGAAAGCTGTGGAATACTGGAGATCTGTTGAAAAATAGAATTACAATATCCGAACCGTCAAACGAAAATACAGATATGTCGAAAGAGTACGACAGCTGCGCCGCTGAGTACATTAATATAACAATGGCGGCACTTATAACTAAAATCTTGCTCGAATTTCCGAATACACATTGCAGAATATGAGAACTGCTATAGATGTCGGCGTTATTATTCATAATATTGACCTTAAAAAGTGGCGAGGGAAACTCCACGAGATTCGCTCACATAGCCATAAGAAAACGCGCATTTCTTGGTCCAATCGCCCCGAACTTCTAGCAGCCCGACGTACACGATACCACGCCGTAACAACGCCCGCGGCTCAACGGGATTGGCTCCCGCATCACCCGACCTATACATAACCCTCACCTGTTACGGCTTGTAATAGTTGTAGACAGAAGGAGAAAAACTGTTGAGGAAAGGGCGACACTGCAGAAAAATTTAGAAAAATTCATGAATGATGTTCAATTACTCATCAAAAAGAATGTATACAATTCGGATGAACGCGATTTTCAATGGGAAATTCATTTAGCACGACCTTTAGAGACTGAATGAACGAAAAAAGTTGGATGTGTTGTACAATCAATCTCTTTAACGACGGATAGCTACAGCATCCAGCCTACAATAAATGGCAACGGGAAATCACTCTCTCCGCTTATAATAGTTTTCAAGGAGGCGAAGTGTTAATTGTCACCAAAGGCAGAGAAATAATTATTTAAGTCAGAAAAGGTCGTAGTAACCGCATAAAAATCAGGAAAACTTTCTTCTGGTACTCGTTATCGTTGAGGGCATGACGAACCCCTGTCCGTGCACTTCAAAATTTTGAAACCACTATTCTCTTAAACGACTGAAACAATTAGTATTAAATTTGTTGTCTTCACTCAAGACGATGGCACCGAGTGCCTACTGCTCGCCATTTTTGACGAAAATGTTTGGTCCTCGAGAAATAGCGACGAGAAACCGAGAACACGCCTCCATCCACTGCGACAATTGAAACCCCTATTCTCTCAAATGGCTGTACCAATCGGTACGAAATTTGTTGCGTGCATTCAGGACGATGGCACCGAGGGCCCCCCAGTCGCCGTTTTCGATGAAAACGTTTCATTCTTGAGAAATCGCGGCTTAAAACGTTTCGCCTATATCTCTCGTACTCGTGTGTCACGTGTTAATGTCCGTCATGCCCTTAACGCTACATCGATTTGTATGCTAACATATACGTATCAATACTAATTTGTTTTATGTTAATAAATCATGTTATAATTTGGTTGAAGAAAGTTTTTTTCTAATGTCGGGGTTGACAGCGTGTTATTGATCGATTATTGGAATGAATACTGTCCGAAGCTTGTTCATGAAACTACCCCTCATGATAAGAAAATCATTCCAATGATTGTTCGAAAAGGTACAACTGGAAAAATTGAACCGTTCGATGTATTTGGATTCCGTATATGGAAGAATTTTGTATAACATTTTTTGAATAAGGTGATACTATTGTAGGGTGATCGAAATATACATTTGAAAAACAATATAATAAAATTCAGTTGAAACTTTCTGGGGGTTTTTGGGGTACGTTTAACTGTAGAATACACACTTCAAGTTAATGGTATCCTCGATAATTTCTCTTTGGCCAGTAATTTTTTATAAAAAACTCTAATGCCTTTTTTCGGATAATTTAAAATGATGTACCGTATGAAAAAATTGGTTTTTTTTCGGGAAATGAGTGATTTAATTTTTTAGAGGATTTACTCAAGTTTCCGAAACTCACCTTCAACTTTCTGTGTGACCATTGGTTGCTGAGATATACTTGGTCAAAGACAAAAAAATTCTTTTTCGTGCAAAGTTCAATATCTTAGCGAAAAATAGACGTCTTGAGATGTACAAAAAAGAAATTAAGGCTGAATGTACAAGGTATTCGAATTTTTCAACGAATTCATCAAAAAAAGTCTAAGTCTGTGGACAAGAAAGAAAAACCAAAAAAAATTTTAATTTTTTCTTTTCTCTGTATTCTTCAGGATTGAGCGATACACGCGGCTTTGAAAATTTCTTGATCATGAAATCTCAAAACTAGAGACTTTAAGCTTCAAATTTCTTTTTTGTTCATTCCGATACGACTATTTTTGACGAAGATACAGCCATTTGAAAGACGGCAAAAATTTGACTTTTTTTCATCCTTTTATGTTCTCCGTATGCATATACAAAATTATTCAATGAATAGGATGTAAGGAGATATTTCTTTTAAACGAATTGGAGATGGCAATTTTGCATGGTGCTTAGAAAGTAACTGGCCCACGTTCATGTTGTACGAGCTATGCATCTCGGATATGTGTTATTTGCTTCAATTTATTCAGGCACATTTCAGATACTATTACATGTAAAATGTAGATAACAAATGTACTTCTCGACGAGTATCATTTTCTTCAATTTCACCACCACTGTATATACGAACTTTTTTCCCCTTTCCAACATTACAATAGTGAAGAATCTGAATTACCAGGATTTTCCTGAGAAGATCGAAAGATTGAAAGATTAAAAAATGGCTTTTCGCTCCTCTCCGTAGAAGAATATACCACGGAGGTGGATACGGCAAGGAGAAGATTTTTTCTTTTCTTTTACGCGACCAATGGAATCACGAAAGAAGATTCCGCATTTCCAATCTTCTTTGCGATCGTTCCCTCTCATCTCAACTCATGCGGATATTTAAGAGGCTCGAGGTGACTTAAGTGCTGAATCCTGTCGACGAATTTAAATCATGAAATCCGTGAATACTCTCGCCGCATCTGTCTTGTGCCAAATCATTCCCCCCTATCTGCATCGTCACCTCGCCTGCAAAAAATAAAAGAGAACGTTTTTTAGCCACCGATGCGTACACGAATCTTCTCTCATGGGGAGAGTGTATCTATCATACCCGGGAAGTCGGCTAATACCCCGACCAACCTAGGCACTCAAATAAATTTGGTGTCATCGTTGATACTCATATACTCAAGGGCGTAGCAAAAAAGGGCTGGTAATTGATTTCCCGTGTGACACAAATATATTGGATTTAAAGGCTAAACGAATCTGGAGTCCCCGATGAATGCAACAACCCCTTGCGATCGTATTTCCAGCCGCAACGCATATAAGCGTACTGAGAAAAATATAGTGATCCCTTATACCCCTTCCCCATTGGAACTTTCTTCCTTTTGTGCACATAATATACAATATGGAAAACAAATTTAAATTTAGTCACATAGGCTTACAGCAACGCAAAGCTGTGAGCTGGTATCAGTAAAATGGACAGAAGGCCTTGTCTTGACCAGCAAAGATTTTTCCGTCATTTTACAGAAAAGCTGTATGTTGGCTAGGGAAACATTCGATGAAGAAGCGGACAAGAGATTAGGAGAGTGAGGTAGCGAGAGGGATAGAACAAGACGAGAATGGAAAATAGAGGAAGGGAAACGCGGTTCGAGAAAAAGATTGAAGAGTGAGACGCAGGTAAGACAATATTGATCTCAAGTGGACACGGTACTTTTCATCTGTACAGGGTGATTCATGATTACTGACCCACCCGGAACTGACGGGTTCGGTGAGGTGCCCGTAACAATCGTGCTGAGTCGTTCTTCGATCCGTCCATTAGTTTTCGAGTGGGAGGGATTAGGTTGGTAGGCGTTTGTCTCGCGTGCCCTACCGATTTGATATTTCGTGTGCCGTCTGCTATGGCCTTCCGCCATATTTGGTGGACAAGTTCAGACTGCGATAGACAGATGATGGCGAGCATGATTCGACGTTTTGCGTATCATTCCGTTAGGCTGGCAGCGGACCAATCGGATCCGAGTGACATGACGACGACAGATGATTTGGTGTTTCACTCATCGTCTCCTGTCACGTCTTCTTGTATTGAAATTCTTTTTACCCGCGATGATACCCATGTGAAATTGGCACCAGAGTATCTCCGATCGTAATGAATATTTTAATCTTTAAAGAATGTAACTAATTATATGATATGGTATATTAGATTATATGAATTTAATGGAAATTCAGGCCATAGAAAAATGGAATCACCGAAATGATGATGACTTAATTACAGCAGTCGTTCATAATTCAAAATCGTTCGTAGTTGACTGGGGAAAATACATTTTTTTTAAGGCTGCACAATTTACTCTGTTTTGGAAAAAATCGACATTAAAAGATAAATCAGGAGAAAAAATGTTCAGGAAATTCCGAATGTTCTTTCGATGTAATCGAAAACGAGATGCAATCCAGGAAAAATACGACGGGACGTTTTCGATTACCTCTGTTCGCGATCGGAAATGAGAAGAAATAATCGCGTTTCGATTCAATCGGAAACATGATGACAAACGCAACGACAAACAAGATGGGACAGCTTTGAGTACGTCCTTTGGATGCTGGATGAAACATTAAAATGATCGATTTCATTACTGGTCGCGATCGGAAAGGTGGTGTATTTATTTCATTTCGATCTCGTCGTGAAGGCGATACAACGAAGGACCCAGTCTACGAAATAATTTCGAATACGTCATATCCTATACGTCATAGACCCGAGGCTATCACCGATTTGATCTTACCTCCGGTCAAATTAACTCGAGAAGCCTCATGACGCTGCGAGAACGATTCCAAGAGCATTGTCTAACAAGGGGAGGCTACGACGTTCGGACCCACACGCATTTACTTTAAACTTTGTATACTTTTAGCGGTCCATTCGTACTCCATAATGTGCAAGTAATAAGGCGCACTACTCCGGGGCTCTCGAGAAATTCGAAAAAGAAGTCTTACGCGACCAGTATGTATCGGTGCGTAGCAACACTTAAGGGGTCCTCTAGTATCTCGGGTCGAAAAAATCTATTTTTTTCATAAATTACATTTACAACACGTGTGGAAAAGGTGTGCCAAAGGATTTTTCGATATTTGAAGTCGTTCACAAGTTACGGCCCTAGAACGGAGCAGGTATATGGAGCGCGCGCTGAACATGCACGAACTTCCAAACGCATTTTTCTCGAAACAGCATTTTTCGAAAAGGTGACCACGATATTTCAGAAACTACTCCACCGATCTTGTTCAAATTTATACAGCATCTTTAATATATTATAAACCAGTGATTGGACTAGATTATAATGATTGCTTTGATAGTTTTTTCCTACGAGTGAAAATATTAAGAAAAAATAAATCAAAAATAGAATGTAATTTTCAAAAGTGTATAAAAAAGTCAATTTTTGTAATTTAGTATTCACTCTAGGTCAATCGATAGTCTTAAATATGAAGATTAAAATGTCATTTGGTATTTTGGTTTCGGATAAGCAAAACAGCCGTAATCTTGTTCATCTTCAAGCACCTCGTTTACTTGATGTCTTCCTGTATGCCGCTATAACTTTTATTCTATTATATATTTTGACTTCCAAAAATTTGTAAAGCTTATTTAAATGTTAATAAAGATTATGCAAAAACAATGAGATTGATTATTTTGATGGTTTGCCCGTAAAAAATTATTTAAGAAGCCGTACAAGTAAAAAACAGCTGGGAAACTAGACGGCTGCCTTAAGGACTAGAAATAACATCTAACAATATGGTTTGGAAGAAAATTACCTACCAAAACCTAGATTACTTGGTGCAATGGAAGAATACTCATAACGGCCTAAAATCTGTTGAGACTGAGTGAGAAAAAGTGGATGTTCTTAGCATGAGAGTATTTTGACAGTTCATTAACACATAATTAAGACACCCCCTAAGAGTCCTGAAATAACGATAAAAGTCCTCCGATTTGATAAACAGCTTGTGTATCGTTTTGCCCCTATATGTCATTTTGTACGTACTTCCCCTATACATTGCCAACAAACATTTCAATATCACAAAATGTCAGTGTTGATAATTGGTGCCCACACAACCAGAGTTGTGTGGGCACCTCACAATATATGTAGACAATATAATATGATTTATGGTCTTTGGAATATAACTCTGTAGACAACAACAACGCCATATGATATGTGAGTTGAAGTTTTGCACTTTTGTAGTACCATTCCATTAGTTCTTACCACTTAATGAATGTGTCGTAGAGAAATATGTCACTCTACCGTATTCTTATCGTTCAACTCTTTATTTATCTATCTCATCTCATTCAGAAGGAATGAGACCGTAATCGGTGAATAGCGCTGGGTGAAAGTAGAATATGCGGGAGAGTGACGTTATGAATTTCACGTTGCATAATTTTTATAATTTATCAGTCGGGTAGGTAATAAACAGGTAACCCGATTCGTTTATCGTGGGTTGCTGGAGACCCAAGTCATTTTCCTCTTGTTCGACTCGAGCTATTTTCTTCTGTTCTTTACGGCGAAACATAATATATTTATTAAATTTCTTTGCAATCTTCGTAGCGTGTCCTTAAAGTAGAAGTATTCAATAGTGTTCAGGAATTTTTTTCTGATTTTTTCATTGCAAATTACGCTGTGTAACATGCCTTGGGATATCAGCGCCCCACGATATTGTGACGTCCCCGACGCGCGTCAATACTTTCGATGAAAGGGGTCGGGGAAATGGGGAAAGATTTCAATAAAAAGAAAGATCAAATAATAAATAAAATACTACAATGTTTAATTCTTAAACAAAAAATGCGGGTAGGGAAGTGCGGGTAGGGAATACTTGGCCACGCGAGACTGTATTCTTTCACCGTAGAAATCTAATATACCGACATCATGAAAAGCAAAAATGAAGACGCAATACACAACTTTTTCATAGAAAAACTTTTAGTATAATCACCCGGTGTACACAAACTGTTTACGGCATCACTTTTGAACGAGCACACTAGTTATTCATCCTGAAACGACCAACTAATGACACTGGATTAAGCATTCTTTGCCGGTAATAGAAAAATACCGTGCACTAACTATGCATTTACTACGACTTAACGATTAAACTACGGTGACCACGTATCCGCTAGGGTTACTAAAGTCTGTGAAGTCAAAAAAATAAATTAAGAATATGAATATCTCGAAGTTGATATACAGCGAAAAGCAAAAATCAGATTGAATGGAATATCGATATGCCAACATCCATAACACCTAATAATTCTCTAGTAAAATTGATCTATCTACATTCGAACATTCGTCTTTTTCGAATTTGACAATTTTGCCCATCTGGATATTGATCGTTCGACATTTTTCCCCCCCCCCCCCCGCCCCCACCCCTGCACGGTTATTCTGCACCCCAATCTCCACCTGCACTCATTACCGTCCGGATCCTCGCCTCCCTTCAGCTTCCGGCGAGGTGGACAACAATGAACCTCACTGTTAGTGTGCACAACGTGTCTTCCTCCATAGCAAGAACTACCTCCTTTATTGCAATTCCTCGTACCCTTCCACTCTGTCCTCCAGGCAGCGCCTAGGAATCTTGGACACAAAGCCGCTGTTGAGACTTAGAGGCCGGAAAGCGAACTCGTTATCGACAACGAGAAAAATCTCTTACGGATGAACGGGAACCCCCGTCCATCTCACGTTCATCTGACGCCAAGTTCAAGAAACTCCACGAGACGATGGCCCAGAAGATAATCCTAAACCAACGTTCTCCCACCAATCTGCCAAGGTCGTCCCTCGGTACATCTCATCCGGTATCCTCACGTGTCGCCTTCCCGTGACCACGAACTCACAGGGGTGACAACCCGTGATGGAACTCTGCTCCGCAGCGCAAAGCTTTCCTTCTGCTCCGATATTGCCCATCATCCACCTCCAAAATACCTTATTATCTTTCCGGACTCTACGCTGACTCCCAAGCCTTTTCCCATTAGAAGCTGTATTTTTCGAACGCGATGTTTCGCAAACTCATACAATTCTGCAAAAATTATTTTCCGGTACTCCACTCAACATTGGAGACTTCCTCCGTACCTGTTTTTATGGCCACCAAGGGGTGTGCAACAAAGCCATTTTGATGTGTAAGAGTCGTGGCTTTGTCACCAGCCAGGCGGTCGTACTGATTTCTTTTTATCAGTCAGCGTCAAGACACCACCGCGTCTCTTGACCATCACAGTTATCCCATTTATATTACCGCCTGTATGCTATATTTGTCTAGAAGTTCCAATAAAAACAATTCGGTAATTGTGGCTTGACAAGCATATAAGTATAATGATACACCAACATTTGGCATAAAATAAGATCTTGTTCATTCGTGAATATAAACTATTCGTACAGAAAGTGTGAAATTTAAAATATTACAGACAAAGAGACCATTACAGTTTTATCACACCCGCTTCTACACACGTATACACACATACTTTCCTATGTATATATAAACACTGAAGTATACATGAAACGGATGGGTAGAGAAGCAGACTCGTTGGGGGAGTCGTACATTCACCTATTTCAACCCTCAACTCGCGCTACCTCCTTTCACTCGTATTCACTCTCATGCTAGCCATCCCTCTCCGAACGCTTGAACACGCTATAGCACAAATTTAATCGCATACGCAATAACTTGTACTCGCAAACTCGTTTACACGTAGAGTGTAATTACGTTTTGATATCGCCCGAAACTACAGGGACAAGAATCGGGCGTATATACGCGAATGCACGTATACAAACGCGGGTGAGCTCCGAACTATTTGGACCTCTGCATTGAACATAATTTATGAATTGCATCTGCCTTTTTCCGATATATATTTGAGGAGCGCACAGGTCACAGGATCACATAAAAAAGGAATAAACAGCATTTATTATATTTTCATGTACCAATAACCATCATCTTCATGAACAATCATTTTTGACCAATATTATCTAGAGGTTCTTCGTGTTGTCCGTTTTTGGATAGATCGATCGTGCCAATATGAGAATTGAAATTAATTTCATTTTGCCGAAACTCATCCTGGCGCGTTTTATTCAACTCGCTTTATTATCTGTTTATTTCCCTGTTCCATACGAATCTTACAATAATATTTATCTTATTTCCGGATGACCTAAAGACTTGAAACTTTTAATATAGCTCATAAGTGGACATGACAATACAATATTACCTTGCCTCCGCGTACGTCTGTTTGGTTGTTCGTTTGGTACAAATCAACTTTCTTAAATTAACTTCCAGATGAGCAAAAGAGATTAAACTTTAAACATAGTTTAAGACTAAACCTAGTTAAGACTGTAAAGCGCGAATGATCCTAGGCAATCATCCATGGTCTACTCTCAAATTAGGCGGACCGATTGTTTTTCGGTCAGACGGTCCGATTGCCGATGGTTTTCTTGTCTTTTAGTAGACAGGGGCCTACTAGGCGGAAACCAACGGCAGTCGACTTTTAGCAGTAACGAGGTGTTGATCGCTTGTTTCGTAACCGCCCTCGTTACGCTGCGCGTTTAGCTTTGGGTACAGCGCTACTGTATAAAATTATGTGTTAAGGGCAGGGTAGGGATTTCAGCGTGAAAAAAAAACAATTTTAGGCTCATTTTTTTCATCTACATGGGTAGAGTACATTTCCCGACGGCAGGTAAGCAGCGTCGGGAGAGGCTGATACTCAGATCGGTGACCGCTTAATGAATGAATGTTTTACCTTTATAGAGGATTTATTCAAGTTTCCGAAACCCACCATCAATTTTCTGTGCAGCCATTGATTGCTGAAATATCAATGATCGAAGATAAAATAATCCCTTTTCATTCAAAGTTCAATTTTTCAGCGAAAATTGGACGTATTGAGATGTGACAAAAAAGAAATTAAAGCCGTCTGAAAAAGATATTCGATTTTCAGTGAATTCATCGAAAATTTTTCGCCAAGTCCGTGCACCAGAAAAAGAAACCGAAAAAACGTTAAAGATGTTTTTTTTCACTGTACTCTTTAGGATTGGGCGACACACATGGCTTTGAAAATTTATTGATCATAAAATCTCGAGTCTAGGGACTTCAAACTCCAAATTGCTTTTTGTTTAGCCCGATACGATCATTTTTGACGAACATACAGCCATTTGAAAAACCGCAGAAATTTGGCATTTTTTTTATCCCTTAATTTTTTCCGTTAGTGTATGTATCGATAAATTTTGCACCCATAGACGCCCACGCGCTTTTTAAAGTGAAAGCTTCGCCGTAACGGTAACTACATATAGTTTGGATGCATGTGCGAATAGGAAAAGAGGCAAACCGCAATACAGACTAGTGGCAGCTTTACCAATTTTCGTGCGCTTTAATTGTTCCCTCGTTGGCGCTCGAAGCTCTGGTGTACAACGAGAATTTACGAGCTTTCTAGATTAGCGCCGACACAGATACAGGGTCTAGAGAAAAGAGCGGCCTCGACGTTGTAAAACTGTCTAGAGGATTTACTCACCAGTTCACGTGTTCTGATCATAAGGTACCCCGATATAGTAAAAAATCAGGAAATGTTCCGCTTCCGCGTTAAAATTATTTATTATTTAACCGACGCTGGTGGATGAGCGGTCTTGGATCGGTGACCGCTTAACCGTAGTCTGGCTGGCGCATTGATCAGTGAGCAGTTGGACGATTTTAGTGAAGCCTCGGTGTACATACTGTAACAAAAAGTCTCTATATTAAGTAATCAGAAGAATACATAGTAGTTGGGTGGTACACGTTTTCCACAGTTTCCCCGTTCCCTTGTCAAATGCGGTATGAGGAACTACTTTTAGATAGCGCTATCGCCTGAATTGTACCACAGCATACAACTGACGATGAAAGTCTGCTGCATTGATTTCGGATGGCATAGTCAGGAAACATTGGATTTTTAAGATCATCAGACTTCATGTGAATCCAAAAATGTTGAGAAATGGATCGCCTATAGAAAATCGTTTGATACTTCAATGTATTTTTACCACAGCATTGGGTAGGAATAAAATAATTTTCCGGGAACTTTAGGTTTACATAGACAGTAGCTATGTTATGTAAAATATAACGAGAAGTATCCAGAATACAAAAGTGATCGGTCACACACTTGTTCAGTTGCATTACATACGGTTCATAATATGGGTCTTCCAAAAAACTCGTTTAAAGTTTAAGACACACAAATCTCATGGTTAAATTGCACCCGATTAATCTGCGTTCCTGAGAAGATAATGTGTGCCTCAGCTTCCTCGTGAAGTTCACTTCTGGCTATGAAATTTTCGAAAGTTTGTAAACTTGGCTGCTTGATATAGCAAGTTAATGGAAACCACAGTGAATAGGAGTTCACGTATTAAAATATAATTCAAATACCACACGTTCATGATGAGACGTAAGAATGTTAATTGACAAGGTTACCCGCAGGTTAATCGGAACTGTTGAGATTTGTGGCGTTCCCTTCTTAATCTCATGCCTTCTTTTGATCGATATTAGCGAGCATTTTCAAATGTAATATTGTGACGAATGCGAATAAGCATTAATGTTGCTCTCTACCAATATATACACACTCGCTTTCCGTGCCTCGTTTCTATTTGGTCGACATTTTCAAATAGTACAAGTTCCAATTGTTTCGCATTGCGCAACCTGCTACGCTGTTTGAGATAATCCCATTTGTTACCATCATTCCCATTATATATATATATATATATATATATACATGCGAGGTGAGGCTATTAATTAACCGGACTGAAGTCACAACACTTTTTACTCCACACCAATTGCAGCCGAAGTTTTATCGTCTCAGTGTACTCCCATTCCCGATCCCTACAACGTTCTATACGACGTTCCCATTATCGAGAGCAGTGCTGAAAATCCTCTTCTGTCAGCTGGTTGAGAACCTCCGTCCCTTTTGCTTTAACCGCTTCAACACTTTCAAATCTTATTCGCTTGAGCGCCGACTCGAGTGTGGGAAATAGTAAAAAGTCACAGGTGCCAAGGTCGCGCGAGTATGGTGGATGTTCCAATACGATGATGCCGAATTTTGTGAGGAACGCTTTTACGCGCAAGACAGAATGCGCTGGTGCATTTTCTTGGTGAAAGATCCAGAACTTCGTATTCCACAAATATTTCCTAGAGAATTCCTGTCATTGCAGCAAGCCGTCGGATGCTCAGATGACGATCAGCACGGATTAATTTACCAATTCTTTCAACGCTTTTGATCGTTTTTACCGATGAGGGAATTCCTGAGCACCAGTCTCTAGCCAGTTGCCCTAGTTTAACAAGAAATTTGAGGTCATCCCCTGGCTTTGTCTGATCATTCGGCATTTTCCGACGTGTCAGTGCGTAGACCAATTCAATTGATTGCTACAGTCAAACTGAGCGACCCGCTGCCATGTCTAACGAGCCGAAAGCAGGGGAAGGACAGACACAGTCATGTTCAAACATCTCGCGGTCTGCTTGCAGTTTACTGAGAGCAGCATCAGCCCACTTATTTAGGGGGAAAATAGCGTTAAGACAGCATTTTCTCAATGATTTTCATGAATTTTGGTGTAGTATAAAAATAATTATAATTTATTGAAATTGAGAATATTTTATATATACGCTAACGGAAAAAATCAACGGATGCAAAAAAATGAAAAATTTTCGCGGTTTTTCATGTGGATGTATCTTCAAAATAAATGATCTTATCGGACTAAAAAAAAGCAATTCAAAGCTTGAAGTCTCTAGTTTCGAAATTTCATGATCAACAAATTTTCAAAGCCACGTGTATCGCTCAATCCTGAACAATACAGTGAAAAAAATGTCCACATATTTTCGTTTTTTTTCTGGTTTACGAACTTGGGACAAATTATTAATTTACCTTCATTTTCTTTTTTTTACATCTCAATACATAAATTTTTCGCTGAGGTATTGAAGTTCGAATTAAAAAGTATCATTTTGTCTTTAACCATTGATATCTCCGCAATCAATGGTCGCACAGCCAATTAAGGGTGGGTTTCGGAAACTTGAATAATTCCTCTACAAACGTTAGTCACTTATTAAATATCTTTTTATGTATTAAGAACACAGATCATGTAACGAATTTAGCAATGACAATTTTATCTTGACAACGATTGTTAACAAATTCAATAACGACAATATTCATTCATATATTTTAACTACATAATCATTCACTTTTCTTAATCTAATCACACTTCCAGTTACGTAGGGAGTATTTTTGGTGTATATCCAAACTACCTACTTAACGAAAAATTAAATTAAAAATAAACGCGTTGCTATGTTTTTGACAGGTCGCCCTAATTCTTGCCGCATGGTTGAGGGCTCCATGAGCCTTGCAAAGTTTTTTTTTTGTATGTATTTACCATCTCAAAAAAAAGAAAAAAGGCTATAGAAATTCATATTTTAATATAGTGGACGGGCAAAGCGGGCACGTCCCGCTTTAGACCAAAGAGTACCGTGCACCATTTGAGTACAGCTTAACAATCTGGTAATACAATTCTATAGACTGTAGAATAAAAGTAATTATATAACAATAATGATAATGATGATAATAATTCTCATAATAGTAATAACGAAAGTAACAATAATAAATGGTATAAGAATTGGAGTTGGAGAGTGGTGTGACAAAGTACACCATATTGGACAATAAAAATGCTCAAAGACCTTTTGTAAAGGTGTTAAGGGAAGAAGACCACCAATTTCAACCGAAAGTGAGTTCCATAGAACACTGGCAGCTACTGTAAATTACTTCCGGTAAATTTCAATGCGGAAGTGTGGAATTGCACAATCAAGTTCGTGAGCCTGCCTCCTTATTTCACGAGCTTATGTCACGAGCTTCTATAGGCCGTTCTCTCAATAAATTCTAACAAGTACTGTACTGTAGAATAAAGGCAAGTGGTATAGATCAACGTTCCCACAAAATGTGGCTGCCGTTCATACACCTTTAGCCACTTAGGATGATGGTAAAATGGCGAAACGTGCTTATTACAAAGAACACGAAAAATTTGAATCTTAAGGTCAAGTTGAATGGTGGCGTCAGTAAAAAGTACACAACAGTAGTCAGCATATGGGAGTAGAAGTGACCTGACCAGTATAACCCGAGTTGTACCAGGAGGACAGCTCTTAAGGAGCCTCACTCGATGAACCGTTCATTGTGCCAGATACTTTGGTAAGATGACTACGCCATGACAGGGAGCGAAAGTTGCTTTAGGAAAAGTGCATTTCTGATGCTTTTTCTAGAGATTTGATACTCGGTCGTAAAAGTTATGTAGGTTTTGTGGTTGAATGGAAAAATAGGGGAGATTAATTTCGAATTTGTTATTGTGCCGCGATTAAAACAAACGCGAACCCCGCTTTATTTCCAAGAATTATTTCCAGCGCGTGCGTTTTTCCGAGGCCAAGTTAAGGGTCTTTTTTACGACCCGGTGGATATTTGTGGATTTCTGTTGAGAGTTCTGTTTCGGATTTTGAGTGTGGGTCTGTGTTTGCTTTAGTTTTACTTACTTATATTCGAGAATTTTCCTGAGTGCATTTCTCTTCTGCCACTGAAAGTACGTTCACTCGTAAATTTGGTATTATCAGTGGTTCAGTGCGTGCAGAAATGTTTGGTGTGCTTTTGTGTGATTGTGTGCTTTTCTGTGATTTTCCGTGAGATGTTACATCCGACTAAACTAAGTTGAACCCTTCTTTCTGTTTCTTTTCTCAGATTTTAGTCTTATCGATGGCTACTTTAAAAGTAAATCCTTGCTCGAGTCGGTCTCGGCACACGTCTCGGAGTGTGTGGCAGTTAGAACCACTTATATTTCACCTCTAGTGCTTCGCATCTATATGTACATACGTGCATCATTTGTGACGGAGATCATTGAAGAAACGAGATTGGAAAACGATTTTTCTGGCGACACTGAGCTTTCCATGTATACACATTTGGTCTATGTGCATTCGTATTCGTGCGTAAGTATATATATGTATCGGTTTAGCGTATATATACACCAGAAACATGGATCGCCGTTTTTGTGTCCATAGCCATTTACAAACTCTCTTCCCTTGCGTCCACGAAGAAGGGAAACGTGTAGGGAAGGGCTACCACACACCCAACCACTTTGGTCCAAATATTATCGATAAGATAATTCTCTTTGCTCTCGGTCTTTAATCGAGAGTCCACCCCTTTCATTTAACAATTAATGTTGATACGACGATAGAAGCAAATGTCAGTTCGAAACAACGAAAATTCAATCCGTTTGGTTTATAGATGGCCCATGTAATATTAGATACGGATTGTCCGGTACGAGGCGACACAAAGCGTATCCGCTTTATGAAATCCATTTTTTCAATGTTATTCGATATAGTTGATCATCCGTGCGAGTGAAAAGAAGTTGAGCGGAAAATAAAGGCGCGAGGTACCGGTAAGCGGATATTGTTAGAATAAATCAAATTTCCAGATCCTCGAAGTATACATTCAATCGATAACTATATATATTTTTTTCGTATTTTACCTCGCGAGTACGCGCCTTTGCACTTTTATCCGTTCCGACTGTTCTCTTCGTTTTCCTTCCTCCCTTCGTTCTCCTTTCTTTCACCGCTGTACCGCTTTTTTCCTCCCTCATTTTTTTCATCCCTTCCCCATACCTCACCTGAAATTTAACCCTCGTTGCGAACACAGCTGACTTACGCTACACTATACCGCATTTTCCAAGGGTAAGGGAAAACTGTGTAAAACCCGTACTGGTATGGGTATCCCTGTATTCTTCTGGTTCCTTGATCTATAGACTTTTTATTACAGTATAAACTGCAAGACTTCGGGAAAATCGGCTTTCCGCTCACTGGTTGATGAGCTAGCCAAGGCACGGCTAAGCTGTCACCGATCCAAGTATCAGCCCCTCCCGACGCTGTGAGGCTTCCCTCCCCTTCAGTGATCTCCCGAGCCGTACCCCGACCGTCGATCCACCAGCGTCGGTTGGATAACTATATACAATATTTTTCGAAGGATTTCAGTGCAGAAATTCGGCTAGCATTTTCGCTACGCATTTTGCTAACGGCAGAAAACTTATGAGCAGGTCGAGGGTCGAACTTGGAAGAAAGCTCGAGTTTTCTACCCTTATCTCGGACGTTCGGACTTCCGGTTTCGTGTTCGCTTCTGAGTTGTAGGTTCGAGGCAAAGATGACTGAGGAGTTCAAGCAGGGGCAAATGAGATGACGCGAGACCTACCGACCATCATGCACGCACACGTACGCCCGCGCGCGAATTTATGAACTTACTCTAGATTGTACATAGCTTCATATATCCGAGGTAACTAGAGAAATGGAGGAAGTAACCGACGTGGAATACGCGGTAGAGACGAAGAGAGCTGTCGTCGCGAAAAAAAATCTCCGTCGAGCCTCGCGAGAGATACGGTAAGGCGGGAAAGAAAAAGAGAAAAACAGCTGCAAAAGCCAAGATAAGTTTCAAGCTTCGGAACATGGAAGATTAGCAACTGTATAAGTATAAAGGTATAGAAAAGGATAAACGGAAGTAGAGTGAGCGAAGGATCACGCTACGTGGCGTCTCCGGTGAAGCACAGCCAAACCAAAAGCCGTAAATTTCGCGTATATAAATTTTTAATTTCTTCCTCTTGTGTTGCACGACTATGCATTAAAACACGGCAGTACATGGAACACCGTTACACAAGGTAGAGTATGTTTCTTCCTTCCACTTGTACAGCTTTAATGAAAGATGTACATATATAGAGACTCGAAGTGATGAAGGTAAATGTAGTTGGGCAGAATCGAGGCATACAACAACGCAGGTCCACGAGAATGCCGCTACTATTGATGGCAAAGATGCATCCTCGTGAAACCCAACATTACAAATATATGTATACACGAACGCTCTCATTCCTCGCTGCATGTAAGGTACACGAAGTCGAAACATGTTTAATCCCGATGAAGTTGTGTTTTCCTGATAGAGCGCATTTGCGCGCATGTTTCCCTACAACCGCTGCTTCCTGCATGAAATATGCGATCACTCGTATTTATTGTTCCATCGTATCCATTTGCGAGAAAGAGATCACCAGAGGAGGAACAAAGAATCGATGGGGCCAAGATAAGTTATATTATACATGGGGCATTGACCCGCGATTTCTTGTTATTGCAAAAACACTTCAGAACTATTTCAGATTTTTCGGAACGATTTGACTTCACAGGATTTTTTATAAACGAAAAATCAACGACTAAATTTAAAAATCGGAAAAAAACACAAAAATCTTTTGTCACGTATCAAACACTGTGAGCGTTGAAAAAAAGTGGGCGCGCATTTCGTTTGGCCTACAACGCGGTTTATTTCGAAAAAAAATTAAAGAGGAAAGGTTTTAAGAAGTCAAAGAGGAAAAAAGTACATGACATCATGTAGAATTGACCAGAACTTTTTCAGATTTTTTAGAATTTTTGTGTTTTGTGGGCTATTAATACTGTTAAAAAATTTTTTTGCGTATAAAGCGGATTGTAGTCCAAACGAAACGCGCACTCGGTTTTTTTTCAACGCTCACAGTGTTTGATATGTGACACAGGAATTTGTGATTTTTTTCCGTTTTTTAGGGGAAAGTAGTACGAGTTGATCCCCCTAAGCGGGAATCGCTGTGAAATACATACTTTTCAAGTTAAACCAACAGTAAAGGCGATTATTACTAGTA
>JAPYZI010002725.1:0-21651 GCA_030523105.1 Ophioninae sp. A BG-2022a | reverse complement strand
TTTTCTTTACGATCGAGCAGTTTACAAACGCGTGGTTCGCGACGGTCCCTCAGGGCCATTTTGAGCGTCACCTTTTCCTCAACAGTTAACCCCGTTTGCCATAGTATCCATACGTGTGCGCACCCTTTTTTTCCATCCATCCCTTCTTCCCCCATGCTTACTTTCCATCTCATCCCTTCGGTATACCATCCCTCGTCGATACACCCTTTTCTCTCTTTTTTTTTCTCTCTCTCTCTCTTGTCCTCAAGGGTGTGTCAAACACGTATCGATGTCGAGGAAGAAAAGAGGCGGAAAAAAAGAAGACAAAATTCGAGGTTGACTCGCCTCTCTTTGCATCTTAATTTACGACGAAAGTTTCTCTGGCTTTCCATATCAGGCTTCGACTCCTCGAAGTACGATAAAATTGATAAAAATATTTTAAAAGTTGGTCATTCAAATGATAGGAATTATGGTAAGATATTTTTTGCAAATAAAACATAAAGATACTGGTTTCGTTACTGAAAATTACAATCTTGCTAATTATTTAAAATATTGCTTTTTCGAAAAAAAAAAGAAAAACAAAACGGTAATGGAGTTTCTTGGTCGTTGAATTGTGGAATTTGGACACCACGATTTTTTTCAAAAAGAAATCTGTAACAAATTCGGTCCAAAGATAAATGAACAATTATTTTTTTTCGATGGAAAGGTAACGAGGTATCCGAGTATTCCAAAAAATCGTTATAACTCGATCAATTTTTGGAACTCTCAAAATATTTTCAATTAAAATTGAAGTTAAGACTCAAGTCTATAAAGCTATCAAAGAAAAAGTTATATCACCGGTATAATTTCCGACGATAGCGTTCTCCGAACTCGCGAATATCCAGTCGATCGAGAAATTCAGTATTCGTTTTTTTTTTTTTTCATCGAGGCCTCTCCCTTCCAAAGTTCCTTTCGTGGACGGGTTATACTTGGTTGGTGTTCGAGTAAAGCCGCAGCCTTTCGCGAACCGTGCGTCGCTGGGTCGGTAATGCAAAAGTTTCCTCGGTCTGGTGGTAAAGACAAAAAACGGTGAGGAAGAAGAAGAAGAAGGAAGAAGAAAAAAAAGAGGTATCGAGGGATGGGAAAGTCCTGGGATGTATCTCAAGCTAAAGGATGAGGCAGAGTGAAAGCAGCGGAGTAAGAAGGTGGGGGTAGAGGATAAGCAGCCCTAGTTCGATTCCTTGCCACATATGTGTACGTGTGTTCAGTGTGAGAGAAAACGAGGTAGTCCGATGAGAAAAGCCTGACCTATCGAGTTACGATACAGATCGAGCTGGCTAGCTATCAATGTGAACCGGTTCATCCAGGCTTCGTCAACCCTCGTTGCTGGGCCCTTTCGAGTCCTTTTGCTACTCAGCAACTCGTAAGGATAGACCTCCGATGTACACTCGGGTGTATATGAGTGAGTTCGTCCCTGTCACTGCAGGGGATGAATTATCCTTGTGTGGGTGCAGAGGATGGAGCAAATGAACGAGGGAGAGAAAGAGAGAGAGAGAGAGAGAGAGTAAAGAGATTGAACGAGGAACGAGAGGCGGCTCATGCTGTCGTCTGTTGTTGTTTTTTGTTCGAAGCTCACTCTACGTACGAAAGCCTGTTTGTCACGACCTGTTTCCCGTTTCACCGGCCATCCTAACTTCGTTTATCCGTTGACGACCTTTTTCCTCATCTTTCTCCCTCCTCGCTCGTTTTATTCCTCCCTCTCTCTCTCTCTCTCTCTCTCTCTTAGTTTCGATACTCCAGCATCCAGGCTCGTATCGTACACCTCATCCCTTCGGCACGCCCACCCACGTATGCATATTATCCTGTTGTCTTTCGTTCCCTCGCAACTTCCCTCTTGCCCGTTTTTGCACTCCAATTACGTTACATTCCACCTTCATCCCTGTCCTCCGGTAACCTGCTCCTCTCCATTTTTTTTTTCTTTTTTATTGGTTCCCCATTGTCTGCCTTGTCACGATATGGACTCGAAGGGTAGGAGGAACCTAAAGAGGTAAAGCGAAAAAGGAATAGACAGAGGCACACCGAGTATCTCGACGTTTTTCCATCAGCCATAAGTTTATCAACTTACTGATGGGACCTGTCTGATTTTTCTTTCTTTCTTTGGGCCACCTTATCCAGATATTTATTCATTGGGGGTGGGATTCATACGCCCATCTTGATTATACCCGATCAATCCAAAATCTGTTAAAGAAAATGTTTTTTCTATCCGTTTTTCCTAACCCAATTTTTTTTTTCGATGGAGAGTAAACGAGGTTCCCGAGTATTCAGAAAAATCGTTATAACTCGATCAATTTTTGGAACTCTCAAAATATTTTCGCTTCCAATTGAAATTAAGACTCAAGTTTATAAAACTGTCAAAGAAAAAGTATACCACCGATCTAATTTCCGACGGTAGCGTTCTCCGAACTCGCGAATATCCAGTCGATCGAGAAATTCAGTTATCCTTTTATTTTTTCATCGAGTGCTCTTCCTCCCAGAGTTCCTTCGGTGGACGAGTTATACTTGGTGTTCGAGTAGATACTTCTAAGACGTTATTTCTCAACGCTCCCTTAAAAAACAAAGTAGATTTGTGCAGATTGGAATTTCGATTTCGAGGAACTTTGTGGATTTTCGCTGACGCTATTTTTACTCGACAAATTTCACTTTGACTCAAAGCTTCACCCTTCGACGTCATTGAAAAGAATCGTGGAAAACTGTGCGAGTTCCTCGAGCCCATCGAGAGAAATGGGGGGGAAAAAAGAAAATGGCCGAGGTGGTGGTCGTTTGTTTTGTGAAAGCAGAGAGAATGCGAGACTTTTGTAACGTGCACTGGTTGTAGGTGCCCCCCCCCCCCCCCCCCCCCCCCCCCCCCCCCCACCTGCCCGCTTCTTTCCTCCTCCTCCTCCCCCCCCCTGCACCCGCCCTCAGAGTTTCGCCGTTTCTTTCTTCTCGTTCTCCAGTCTCGAGGTACTCTCGAAACGAACGAGGTCGGTGTGTCTCCTAACGGTAACAGTCGATACCCGATTTATCGTGCGGCGTTACGCGAGCGGAAGTGCGACCACGGCCGTTTGTCAGGGTTTCCAGGCACGACCCTCACTCCGCCGGATTCTGGACCAACAACAACAACAACAACAACAACAATGACAATGATAGTAGGAGCCGGAGTAGCGGCGATGTCCTCTGGAACAAGGGACGTTCACCCTGACAACGAGTACACGAAGTATGGGCAGAGGGTGCGAGAGGCAGAGAGAGACGAAGAGATGAAGGAGGAGGTGGGGTATGAGTGCCCAAAGTTCTCCTCAGAAAGAAATAAACGTAGATGCCTCCATCGAAATATCGACCCGATAAGGGTCAATTTATCGTAATGTATACATCCGGCATCCATTCCTTTCTCGTTTGCTTTGGGGGTAGTTTTTTCCTTTGCGAACATCGAGGGCTTGTTTCTGACGTCGTTGGTTTCTTTTTTCTCCTTGAGGGAAGTCCTTGCGTTGAGGAGATTATGGGGGTCAAAAAGAAAGTTTTTTGCAAAGAATTTTTTTAATGTAAGCTTTATGATATTTTTGGATCAATGAAATATATATTTCAGTTAATTAAAGATATCGAATTTCTAAGTACGTTCGAATATATAATATTTTTGAAAAAAAAACGAATGAAATATCGTCGAAAAGAAATCGTCGATGAAATATGGTAGAGTATCCTCCCTTAAGGTTATATTTTAAGGTTGTCTTCGTACCCTTTCAAGATATTTTGTTTTCCGGGTCCGTCCATTTTTCCATCGATCTTCATCTTCCGGTTTTGTTTTTCTCGTGACACTTAATTCCCGAGGTCACTTCGTCCTTCGTTTCGTATCGAAGATCTTTGGCTTGGAATAAGAAACGCATCCTTCACTTATTCTAGTGTCCAACGAATTTTCATCCTTCTCTCTGCACGTCTTGATTTTCCTTCCTCGTCCGCGTTTCACCGCGGAAATGACCAGCACTGAGCCCACAGCCGGATATTAAAAATATCTGCGCTGGAAGGGTGGATCATCCCTCTTCTCTTGGTCGTCCTTGAAGAATCGACTTCCGCTTTTTATAACCATTGTTTATAGCCATGTCGTTGCTCTTGCATTCGCATCATTGCTCGCCTCGGGAAATAGGATTTAAGGTATAATCGATTTAAAAATGGGGTCGATCAGTTCGGTAAACTGCGTTCAAAGTTAAACAAAAATTTTAGTAAGAAATCTCCACTCGAATCTGTATGTTCTTCGTTCTCGTTTTTTACAACACGATACTACCCCCACCTTGTATCAGTGGTACTCAACCGGTTCGGTAAGGTTCGTCAATCTTATATCGGAGAGCACGTTACCCCCACCCTGTATCAGTGGTACTCAACCGGTTCGGTATGGTTCGTCAATCTTAATTCGGAAAGCACGTAATCCCCACCCTGTATCAGTGGTG
This sequence comes from Ophioninae sp. A BG-2022a, assembly GCA_030523105.1. Lineage (NCBI taxonomy): Eukaryota > Metazoa > Arthropoda > Insecta > Hymenoptera > Ichneumonidae > Ophioninae sp. A BG-2022a. The sequence continues at coordinate 17,218 of JAPYZI010002725.1, read as the reverse complement.
CTCAACCGATTCGACATCGTCCGTAATACTTCTCTCGGAAACTTCGCCGCGTATTATCTTCGACCATTCTCCACCGATTTACGTGTATATTTAATACCTCTTCCATCTGTTGTCGTCTATTCGAAGGGCATCTGTGCGCATATCCCCTGGCTCGCTGGCTCGTCGCTCCGCCGACATTTTTATTTGATATTTAATGACGCCATTCGAAAAACCAGCGCGTTGCACGGTGTACACGCGGAGGGAAAGTGCGAGAGGGTGGATGAGGGTGAGGAGGGGGGATGGAAGAGAAGTGAGAGAAAAGGGAAGAGGAAAGAATGATATGGAATGAGCGAGAGGGCGGGAGGGAGGGAGTAGGGAAGAGTCTACGAGTGTAGACATCGCTGATGGTACTTTCCCGCTTCCTCTGTGTGTTTCCCTCTTTCTCCCCTCCCCCTCTCGCTCTCTTTCTCTTTCTCTCTATCTTTCTCGAACTTTCGCATTCCAGTCTCCTCTTGTCGCGTGAATCGCGTCCTGGGGGTAGTTTTAGGTCCATGTGCAACTCCCGCAACGACTGGGAATATAGGATGAGTTTTACGATCCCTCTCCGCCGCGCTTCTCTCCTCTCAGCACTCTTCTCGAAATGGTCTCGCATTACCGGCACTCTTGTGCTCCTCTTTTTTTTTCCAGCCGTATAGCCGATTACTGGCATTTGAGATACCTCAAAGAGTCAAGACCGGAAGAGAGTGAGGTCGGTGAGAGTAGCTGGCAGTGCAATGGCTGCCCACGTGTCTTGCATTTAGATTTTTTTCAACGGTTTTAATCCACCAGACGTTCCGGATTTTCGAAACGATTGAGTACCATCATCGTCATCATCATCATCATCATCATTAAAACATTCTCTCCTTCGAACAAAATAAAGCAGGTTCGTATGAAAATACGTCCAGCCACTTTTAATTGAAAATTAAGACTTCTTCAACGTCTTTTTACGTGGAACCTTTAAGGGGTTAAAATCTAGAAACATCTATCGTTTTTATTATATACAAATAAAAAAAAACCATAAAAGCGCTGCGTTAAAAAATAACAAAAAATGGATAAATAATGGCTGGACCTCCGCCAGAAAATGTACATTTTCACTTGCTCAACTTTGCAAAATATTTGACCTATCCCTCAATGACACTGAGGCCAGAATAAAATCTATGCCTTGCGAATTCGGTAATTAGAATTAATGACCCCGTCGACGTTTTGGTCCACTCCACTGGCCACGCTCCAATTTTCCCGCATCTCTACGTACCCCACCCCCCTCCTATTTTCCATCCACCCTTCATCCCTCTCACCTCGAATCTCCGATCGAGCTATCGACCAAAACGTTCGACCCGGAGCATCCGCGAAAATCGACAAATTATCAACCCTACGAAGTCCCTAGATACATATATACGTACATCCCTAGAATTCTCCAATACCATCAGCGCACAGGGTGACGTTAAACCATATTATCCCTCTACCGACTATATCACTTCCCCGTTCGATGTCGATGACCCTCTTCCGCTCCCAATCTTGCCCCCTCCCTTTACCCCTAAATCCCCCATACTCGACATAGCGAAACGCACAGCTTTCGGGTTACCCGTCGAATTTTTCTACTCCCAAGAGTCCTGGCTCAACGCGTCCCTCTCTCTATTTCTCTCAATCCCTTCGCGGATTTCGAGCGATTTTTTTAATTTTCATCTTTAGCTAGGTAATTCCGGCCAGATTCATCGGCGTCAAGATTGATCCTTCACTGTGTTATTGTTATCATTATTATTGGGGCTGCCCCATTGAACCAGTGATAACAATTATTATATAATCATTTCTCTATATACTAATCGATTATTATTATTATTATTATTATTCAAATTTCGAAATCTTTTTTCCTCTCTCTCTCTCTTTCTCTCTTTCGGTTGTTTTCTAGGTTGCCACAGTGATAATAATTATTATATAATAATTTCTCTATGTACAAGACGATTATTATTATTATTATTATTATCATCACCATTATTATTATTATTAAAATTCCGAAACATTTTTTCGTTCTCTTTCTCTCTCGGTTGGTTCCTAGGTTGCCATCGAATTCATTTCGCGTGCTCGCGAGGATTATCCGGCATCGAGAATTTCGTTATCGTTCGCGCCGATCGAATCGACAAATTGCCGGTGGCGGGCACACCCCCTTCCAACCCTTTTACCCCCTTATAGTGGAACGAGAGGTGTGTTACCCATTGGTCCAATACGCTTTCTCTCTCTCTCTCTCTCTCTCTCTCTCCCTTCTTGGTCTGACTCGTATATGCTTGTGTGGGTCGGAGAGCTCGATCGCGAAATTATCGAAATTTCGTAGTGCCCTCGCGTTTTACCGCCGTATACTTTACGTGGCCTAGGCTACAGTATTCGATTTGCGTTACCGCAGAGCCCTCTACTATACCACCGCAACTCGAACATCCCCCTTCATGGTTTAAGCCCTCTCTTTTTCTTTCTCTTCCCCCCCCTCCCTCCTGTTAAATATTTTTCATCGTTTTTCGGTTCTTGTTTGGGTTTGCTTGGGTTTATATCGCGTTTTTTTGGTTTGGGTTTGTTTGGGTTATATAGAGCGATTCTTTTGTATTTTTGTATATTGCTGTTTAGTATTATTTGATTATTTTTTAATATTTTGTCTCCCTTTCTCCCTGTTGAACATTTTTAGGGTTGTTTGGGTTTATATCGAGTTTTTCTTGGGATTTTTTGTCTATTATTATTTTGTTATTATTTTAATAAATTTTTATTTTTAATTTTCATTACTTTTTGTTGTTTTTCTAAAATTTTCCAAAAGATTTTTACTAGAGCATAGTAACATTTATCATCATCATCATTTTTATCAGCTTTAGATATCTCTCCATCCTTTTCTCTCTTTTTTTTTTATTTTTTTATACTTCACGATTTATCTTTCGCTTCCATATTCATTTTTTGTATATATCTTATATACGATTTTGTTTTACTTTATATGATTTCCGATTGTTTTGTTAAATTTTATTGTATTTTTATTTGCATATTTTCTCTCGTCTCTCTCTCTCTCTCTCTCTCTTATTCCCTCGCTATTTTCATCGCGGTCGTATTACTCGCCAGTAGGTACATAACGCCCATCCGATTGGGGATGATACCTATGGGGGTTGCATGACGATAGAGGGTGAGAAAGAGGGAGAGAAATTCGCGTGCATCCCTTCGTCACCTCTGTTTCTGCATGCATGCATAAACCCCTGGCAATGCGACGGTGAAACACATTATTTTTATTGAAGTAGTTACATCGCGACGTCATCAATTTATTCTTGAACCCCACGAGCTTATATTTATAGTAGCGTATTGCTAGCTTAGCAAAAAAAAAATAAAAAATAACCGGATTTCCCAAAGTTTTTTTTAAATACATATAAATTGTTTTATATTTCCCAGTAAAAAATAATTGTTCAATATTTAATCAGTAAATATTGTTAATTAGAAATATTAAATAAATCGTTAGTGAAATATTAATCAAAAAGTAAATTAGTAATATTAATCATTCTTGTAAAATATTAATAAAAAATCTGCCCCAACCTACCCCTAAATTCACACCCTAATTATTATCATAAAAAAAAGCTTTCGATCCTGCATTAATTGGAAAATCGTTACGATACAAATCCAAACCCAAACGAAGCCAAACAAAAACCTGACTAATCAAAATCCCCCCATTGTTATCATAATAAAAAAAAAAAAATCGTTCCCAATTTTACATCAATTGTAAAATCATCACGATACGAACCCAAACGCAAACGAAGCCAAACAAAAACCTGATTAATCAAAATCTCCCCATTGTTATCATTAAAAAAAATTGTTCCCAATTTTGCATTAATTGTAAAATCATTACGATACGAAGCCAAATAAAAACCCAATCGAAACTAAAACTAATCAAAATCTCCCCATTGTAATCATAAAAAAAAAAAAAACGTTCCCAATTTTGCATTAATTGTAAAATCGTCACGTTGCAGAGACACGTGTACGCATCGGTCAAGCATCGTAGGGGAGTGAACAACGACCATAAAATCCACATTTACAGGTAGACTTGTAAACGAGTATGAGAGCGTGCTCGAATTGACGAGGGTCTAAACGACGCGCGATATAATTTGCCCGCGATACGGCAAATATTAATACGCTAAGTGCAAAGCGGATGAATGACCGTTAGCCCGTTAGAACGCTCCTGTAGTACTCTCCCGTAAAAGCCCAGAATTTCGTATGTACAATTACACGTGTCGTTACGCGGGACAAGCAATTCGGACTAATTGCGGGGTGGCATTGCGGCTTTCAGGGCGTCCGAACGATCGAGCGAGCGCTTGCGCCCGCGTGTGTTTATAATAATCGTGCGGTAATGCGACACGAGCGTCGCGACGCCCTCTCGATTCTCCTCGTTGGCTACTCAAGCCCTCCAACGATACTAGAATTATTATTCCCATTTGGGAATGTGATAAGACGTCATTAAACGGAGCTTCGTCCTCCCGCTGATTTTTACCGATCAACTTTTTTCATTCGTTTTATTTTACTTTTTAGAATTTTTTGTATCTTGAAATATTTATTTTTTTTTTTTAGATTTTAGAATTTCTTTAGTTGATATTGTTTTTGGCAGGTATTACGATTTTTTTGTCTCGATATTTTGATTTTTATTTCGTATTTCAGAAATTTCGATCCAAATATTTTTACTTTTTTTTTCATTTTTTAGAATTTTTTGTTTAAATATTTATATTTGGACGTTTTGATTTTTATTTCACGTTTTAGAAGTTTCTATTCAAATATATATATATATATATTTTTTTTTTATTTTGAGGAATTACAACTTTTTATTTAAAGGTGTTGCGTTTCAACGAATATTTCGTACTTCTCGAGAAAAGTGGAGAAAGAGCTAGACGTATCAACGATTTAATTTTCCAAGATTTTCAATTTTTGCAATAACTTTTTATTCATAATTTTAATTCTGAATCCTGGCTAATGCTGGTAAGATTTTTTTTTTGATCAGTGTATCGAGATTGTGGTTAAGGTGGAGTTATTTTATTTCCCCGATGGTTTTGTAGATCGAGGCGATGCTTGGTTGATCCCTCGGGAGGATTATTCTTTAATTCGGTGGCTCTCGATCGCAAATTTAATAGTCGTTGGTTCGGTGTGTTCGCGAAAAGGGTGAGGGGGTGTCTGTTCTTCTTTGAGCGCGGGTAAACACTTTGGTACGATTATACGTTGGTGCATCAGAGTGCAGGAGGAAAAGCTCGTGAGGAGGCAAAGGGTTGAGTTCTTCGCCCCCTCCAGTATGTAAAAGGAGTGGGGGAAGAGAACTCGTGGTCATGGCACACGAAGCGATAAATAATCCAGGTCGTAAGGGCTTATCGGGCTTATCTCTGCCTCTGGAAACGACGAGAATAAGAGAGAGAGAGAGAGATGCAAAAGGGCCAGGTCGAACTCTTGGAGCTTGGACGCTTCTTTGTCCGAGCTTCCGGTTTTAGGTACACGAAGCTTCCCAACTGCCACCACCAATCCTGTGTGCCTGACGACCACCAAAGTGGTTAATGCCTCCCTCATGCTTTTGCAACCTTCCGAACACGTCCCTGGCTTTTTCGAAGACGGAAACACAACCCTTCCTTTTGCAACCCCCAACCCCCTCCACTTCCATCCCTTGGACCAAATTGCCTATTAAGAGCCCAAGCTCGACGCGATATTCAATCAAAACTTGAAAACACTCACGACGGTGCTGATAAAAAAACAAATAATCGAATTGAGAATTATTATTAATTTTGTTGTTGTTATTTTTTATTTTGGAATTTTGGAATTATGGCAGTTTTTTTAATTTTACAAGATTTCTGGCTCGAAGGACTAAATCGTTTTGAAAAGTCCTCGCAGAGAGGACGTTTTTCTTCGTGAGATTTTTTCTGTAGAATAATTGAATATTTGAGTCTTCTTTTTTGTTCGATGAAAACTCAGTTTTATGGATTTTTTAAGTTTAAAGAAAATTGATTTTTTTGTTTATTTTTTATTGAGTTCGAAAAAAATGATTTTTTGTCTTTTTTTTAAATCTGACGAAACCGGATGGTTCTGAGCTTTTTTTTTGAAATTTGAAGACGTCTGATTTTTTGAAAAATCATATTTTTGTTCTCTTTTAGTTCGAAAAAATGGATTCGTTTTGCTTTTTTAGGTTTCACAAAAATCGGATGTTTTGAGTTTTTTTTACATATGAAGACGTCAGATTTTCTGAGATCATTTTACAATTATCACTTATGGAATTATAAAAATGTACAATATTGTATAACGATAATAAATGAATATTCGAAGTATTTCGAATATTGGGAACAAATAATAATAAACATTTCCAAATGACAATAATTAATATTCCCAAAATCGTAATAAATATTTCATCCGTCAGCTTAATGGATTCCTATTTTCCTCTCGTATTTTAAATCGCCCTGTATACGAGAAATGCCGTTAGATTATATCCGTAGGGTTGAATCATCCCTTCCTTGGATTTTCCAGTGTGCACTGGGAGTATGCGAAGAGGGCTCTCGTCCTTCGTCTTCCTCGCTCCTCCGCCTCGCGTTAAATCGTTACAACTCCCTTCGGAAGTGTAGCTGCAGTTTTCGCGGCACCGCTACCCCCTCCCCTCCCCCGCTTCCCCGTCGCCGTCCTTTTCTCACTCACATCGGAAACATCGACTTTCGGGATCGAATTTTCCTGGTTTGCATGTGCACGTACTTCGGTAAAATATTACGAGCCCGTTTTACACACGCGACGACGAGTATCAGCTATCCTGGTTTATTCGAGGACTGTCCTTGAAATAACCACTTCCGAATATGCCGAAACTAATCCAAAAGTGACTTTAAGGACATCGGGTTAATATAACAGGGAACGTGAATTATTATTTTTATTATTCAGGAGGATAGTCCTCGAACCCCAATTCCCTCGAAATAACCATTCATAAATGCTCGTATTTAATTCAAAATTGACTTTGAAGACATCGGAAAAATGTAATAGTGAATATGAAGACTATTCGTTACGAAGATTGTTCTCGAACTCCAATGTCCTTGAAGTAAACAGCAAAAACGCTCGTGTCCACACAAACGTGACTTCAAGGACATCTGGACCGTTTAAGAGTGAATATGAAGACTATTCGTTACAAAAATTGTTCTGAAACCCCAGTGTCCTCGAAATAACGCGCCAACTGTGCCATATTTATTCAAAAGTGATTTTGAAGACATCAAAATCGTTTAAGAGCGAATTTGAAGACTTTTCGTTGCGAGGACCGTCCTGGACTTTCGACGTCTTCGAAATCACTACTTCCGGCGCATTCACCTCGATCCGAATGCCGGCACTACGTACGAGCGAGCAGACACTTCGCGTACGCTCGGATCCCCCTTGGGAACGATTTGCCGAAGCTGATTTCGAGGAACGTCTCGCGCGGGGGAAACTTCACGACCCTTGTTCTTTTGCACTCCCGACGGGTATGACGAGAAATGACGGCTGGGAAAATACGGGGAGGCCTCTTGTACAACGATGCGTGAATTATTGCGAGAAAATCTTCGCTATTGACGCAGACATTGTCGACTCTTCGCCTTTTGTGTTCTCTCTCGGGCTCTATATATCCGGCTCTTATTCCTTCAACGTCATTTTATTTTCGAGCGATCGTCACCGTTCGTGTTTCGACAAACCGCACATTCAATTTACTGCGTTCAGCCCAGCTGCAATTTTATTTATTTTGTTTATAATCATTTATTTTATTATTGTTTTATTTATGATAATTCGGAATATTTATTTACATAAATATTCATATAAATATTATTATTATTATTATATACAATAATATTTATATGGTTCAGAATATTCATAATTTTATTTCTAATATTTAAGAATATTTATCATTTTATTTATAACACAATTGACTCTTTTATTATTTCATTTAATGTATTTTTAAAACTTTGTGTTTTTTGTTGAATGTTAATCAAATTTTTACGCTTTTTATTCTTTTTTACAATTAACAAAGAAATTTGAAATAAACAATTAGCAACTATTCGATTCTATGGAAATTCGATGTTCGTTGGATACTATAGGTTTTCGAGTTATGTTCTGTTTCCTTTTTTTTTTTTGCTTTTTTATTTACGTTGTTTTTTATTGTTTTGTTTGTTATGTATATTATTTGTTTTTTATGCATATTTCTTCATTTTTTAAAAATACATATATATATAAATAAATATTTATTTTTTTGTATTATGTATAGATATTTTTATTTTTTGTTTGTTTTATATATATATATATATATATATTAAGGTGAACGTGTACATACGAGAGTCTGAAACGTTCGATCCGTAGCGTCTCTCTTTCAAGCAATCCGAGAGTAAAACTGCTTGCACAAGACGTGCATCCGGTCATACCCAAGCGGCTCTTGAGATCAAAATTCCTCCTTTCACCACTGCGCTCTCTACGGCACTATATAAATCCCGCGATCGAGGGGCGATCACGAGAGGGGGTGGGGGGGGGGGAATGTCGGGTTTAAGCGCGAAATAGGGTCACGTCGTAAAGGGCGACCGTAAAAATTGGCTCTCACGGAGAGTCGTTCACCATCTCAGTAAAAGTACTCGACGGAGTACCGTTGTGATAAAACCGTCAGAAATTCGATGCCAAATTGACAGTACGAGATTGCAGATCGATTCGTACGTGGGCTGCACCAAGTTAAAAAAGTTTCACCGAGTTACATGCCCCCCAACAAATTTTTTAACAAGCTAATAATTCGATAAATTTTTCGTTCCCACCATTTTTGATTTTTTAAAGAAGATTTTTTGAATTTTTGATGTGTTTGCTTGTCAATATCGATTTTTGAGAGAAAAAAAAATGTTGATCACGATTTTCGGGAGAAATGATAATTTGGATATCAATTTTTGGAAATACAGAATTTGGATATCGATCTCTGGGAGAAAAGAAAATTTTGAAATCTGTTCGTAGGAATAATGAAAATTTACACGCCGATTTTTGGGAGAAAAGAACATTTTAATGTTGATTTTTGGGAGAAAAAAAAACAATTTTAATTTCGGTTTTTGGGTGATAAGAAAATTTGGATATTCATTATTGAGAATACATAAATTTGCATATCAATTTTTGGGAAAACAAAAATTTGGTTATTCATTATCGAGAAAACAACAGTGTACATATCGATTTTTCGAAAAACAAAAATTTGGTTATCAATTTTCCAGAGAAAATAATATTTCTATATCTTTTTTTCGCAGCAATAATTCGTGTACCGATATTTAAGAGAAAAAAAAAAAACGGTTTTTCAAAAACCAAAATCCTCCAACGAGACTTCACACTTTTTTATTTCCCTTTCTAAAAATCGGTTCCGATTGCGGCGTATTTGGATTGATCTCGGCGATGTTGTTGCTCGTACAAACATCGAAAAAAAAGGCGAGTCCCCCCCTCTCCCTCCGACTAAAAAAACTAACCACACCGGAGTCTGCAAAATAATACAAAAAAAAAAGAGACTATTATTTGGCACGATGTGTGGACGACTGATAAACCAAAATTTTTCAGGCACTGACACGTATGGTTGAAACAGAAAAAAAGGACAGGAAGGGCGATGGAGTGGGGGGAGGATGCCTAGGGTAAAAAAAAAGGAAGAGCCGATTTTACGAACCGAGAATGTACGAGCATCCGACCATTTCGCACCCTCGCGAGGGACTTTGTCACCCTTCGAAAAAAAATAAAAAAAAAATAAATAAAAAATAAATATATATATATATATATATATCGAAAAAAAAAATTGGAAAAATCGGACAAACAAATAAACAAGCGTCTCGCGGCGTTTCGGAGATACTGCTCGGCGCATAACGTTCCGTTTACGCATCGACGTCATGCTCCGATAAAAATAAATATCTGTGGGCGATTCGACGAGTTTTGGGGGAAATAAAGAGCGAGATATATAGAGGGATGATGATGGATGATATATTTTATTATGCCCTAGTAAAAAAAAAAATTCGACCAATTTAAGATTAAACAAAATAGTTTAAAAACTCGAGATAAAATTTTGAAAAATAATAAATAAATAATGATGTAACAAAATTATCAAAAATGTAATTGTTTCTAGAATAAGTAAAAAAAAATACAAAAATGTTTGAAAAATATACAATCTTATCACAAGACTTAACACAATTTACAACTTCAACTAAAATTAAAAATAACTTTTCAAATTAATTAAAAACAAATTTTTAAAAAGAGAGATAGACAGAAATGTTGATAGATTTTAATATGCTCTTGTTAAAAAAACTTTCGGCTAATTTAAAATTAAACAAAATAGTTTACGAACTAAAGATTAAAGTTTAACAAAATAATAACTAAATAATAATAGAATATAAATATTTTTAAAAAACGTAACAAATATTTAAAAAATATACAATTTTACCACTTGATTAAAAATAGAACAATTCGTAACTTGAACCAAACTTAAAGATAAATTAACAACTAAAAATGGAAAAAAAAAAAACTAAAAATAGAGAGAGAAATAAAAAAATAGAAGGGAGAGAAAGATAAAAAAAGAATTGATAAACGAAAAATATACGCGCGTGCATGGAAGCGCGACGTGTGTAGACATCGCTCTGTGCCCAAGCCAGGTCGCGACGCACAAGAGCATTTTACTTTTGGACGAGCGAGCATAACGAAATTGTACACACGCGGCGGGCTTCGATGTATATCCATGCGTGGAGATACGTACCGTATCCGGTGATCCAAGAGAGAAAAGACATTGCGTTTCCCAGGGGTGGTTTTGGCTTTTTTTCTTTTTTTCTATCTCTGAACGCTAGTGAACAAAAGAACATGGTTCGCATGATTTCATACGTAACCCGAGTTGCCCTCGATAAATTCAAACGATTTTACCGTCACAACGATGTTAACGTTGGCTAGAATCGATCTTCTTTTCTTCCGGATTCTCGTTTAATTAACCTTCTTTTTTTATAATTTTTTCAAAAAAAAAACACGCGTTGTTTTTTCGTAATTACTAAGTTGTTTAAGAATAATTTTTTTATTGCAATAAACAAAACTCATTGTTTTATTTGTTTAAACTTTATCGCATACAAATTTATTGTCGAAAAGAGAGCAATTCATTTCAACAAAATGTATTAATTCATCATTCATAAATAATCGATGTATGTATTTCAATAATATATAAATGTTTTTAAATCATTCGTTTTTTAATTATGTTTTTTTTTTTTAATAAATCACTAGTCATTAAAAAATTATAATGATAAACTATTCACTAATCGATTAGTAATATCTAACAAAAAAAAAACATTCTTTTCCCCTCACTTTTTCATTTGCATAATAAGGCAAAGTAAAAACATTTATTTTCGATAATACGAAACCGCATCCGAACGATAAATTAATCGAGCGAAACGGAAAAAAACCGTTGGTGTCCTCCTTGAAAGAGAATTTTTCAAATATATATCTACATATATTTTAAAAAAAAGTGTTGTTTATTTATTCGTACTTTCACGGTGTTTTTCTTCTCTTTTTTTCCCTCAATTCTCTCTCGCCAATTTTCGTTCCTCTCCGACGTTTTTACTCCGCTAATTTTTTTCTTCTTTTTTCTCTTTATTCTCCGTGCCTCCCCCCTCCTACTTCCAACCTTTTTTCGTCTTTTTTTTTATCGCAGTGATTTTTTGTTTATTTTCTAAATATTTTTCTTTTATTTTTTTTTATCTTTGGGATTTCATTCGTAGATCTGGTGGAATAACGTTGGTCGATGTCGATGCCGTCGTTTCTGTTTCAGTTAAATACCTGAGGGAAGTGACGCCGTACTTCAGGAAAGCCTCGATCATCCAGGAAGTCGGCTGGGAATTACAGAGGGGATTTTTAAGCGCAACACCGCCACCACCGAAATCGCCACCGCGAGCCGACACCCGTTATCTACCGTTGCAGCTGTGCCGACTCACGAGGGCGCATCACACGTCCGATCCTGGTAAGTTTCACGAAAGAGAAATCACATTTTTCATTGATTAATCGGTCTTTGAAATTTTCCACGATTTTTTGGAGAATCGTTCTAGACATCGATAAGGAAAACGTGTCTATTGGGTTGAGTCATAACGATCTTTTTTTTTCTCGCGATTTTTTGGTTTCGATAATAATTCAAAATTATTATTTTTGGAATTATGTATTGCTGATCGAGAATTACGAATTTTTTTCGCCGGATTTTTTGAAACTTCGATCTTTCGAAATGACATTTTTCAAATGGTAAAAACAAAATATCGTTTTCGTCTGAATACGAAGAATTATTATTTTTTTTTTTTTTCATTTTCGTTAACATCTGATATGATAATTTGTAGAGTTAAACATTACTGAATAAAAATTCGATACATTTTTTTGAGACTTCTTCGATTTTTTTGAAAAATCGTTTTTTGTCAGATTTATATATTTTTTTTTCAATCTTTCACTTTGATTAACATCGAAAATTATAATTTGTGAAGTCAATTATTACTGAATTAAAACTCCAAATTTTGTTTACCTCATTTTCAAGGATTCCTCGTACCAAAAATAAATGTCTAAAAAAAAAAACGACAAAAACACTGATTTCCTTCTCGTTTCCAAGAAAAATTTCAAACTACCCACCTCGAGCCTTTAACAAAAATATTCACACCCCATTTCCCAATTTTTCCCTAAAACCCTAAAGCTTAAAAAAAAATCGTTAAAAAAAAACCTATGAAAATTCAATATTTCATTAAAAATTAAAAAAAACCCCTTCCCCCTACCCTTCCTCCCAACCGCGAAATAAAACCCACAAAAAAAAGGTCGAGCGTCTGAAAGCACGTTTCTCGTGTTGTCGCGTTGTAATTCAAAGTCCCGGACGAGGAAAGTGGCCTTTTACAACGAGGGTAATTTCTCATCGATGGAAATACAGTACAAACAAACCCAAACAAACTTAAACAAAGTTTTCCAAGGGAGAGCCAAGAAAAGCAATCAGATACGTGCTGTATCTTTTCCTCGTATCTTTAACTGGCGACTTGACAAAAACGAAGAAAGTACCTCGAGGGTCGTAGTGGAAAAGGTGGGCGGCAGGGTGGGGGGGATTGGCGGCAAAACCAAGAAGTCTTCTCCAGAGATCGTCCCTTTTCCGGTTCTCTTCGGTTACGCGAAAAGGAACTCGCGTGCGTGTTTATTCAGCCTCCTCGGTATTATTCGAGTAAACATTATACTTCGTGTACAGAAACGTGAATCGGATGTTGGTTTGTGAAAAAAAAATATTCAATATCGTATACCCGAACGATATTGGCTGGCGCGGAAACCCGGATCTCGAATCTACTCCGTAACGACGGATCGTATATATTACACGATATAAAATATCGGAAATGTTATACGCCCCCACTCCGCGTGAATTTTTCCGTGACCGAGGGGGGCTCGGGGAATACTGCATTTAAAAAATTGTAAATAAACACGGTAAAAAGTCCGTTACGAAATATGAAATAATATTGCAGAGTCAATGGGACAGAAAGGAGGCAAGAAAAAAAAATGAATAAATAAACAAAACGTTGAAAAAATCGATATTCTTGATTCCCGAAAGAAAAATCTTTTTCTTAGAAAGAAATCCGAACGATCCCTCGACGAGTAACGTTTTTCGTTCGATTTTTCATTTATTGTTTTTTTTTTTAGTTTATTTATTTGTATTTTTTTGAATTCATTATTTTCTTTTAATTTTTAGTTTACGACGAATTTTCGTTTTTTTTTTTTTTTATATTTCATTCGGTACTTCCTACTTATCTTTCTTCTTCATTCTTCCAAAGTTAAAAAGAAAAAGAAGTAGAAATGGTTCTAAGTAAAAATAAATTTAAAAAATTGAAAATTGTAAAAAAGTAAAAAATAAAAATACAAAGATATACGTTTACGTGATTTTTGCAGGTCGAATATACAGAAGGAAATGCGTGAACCAAACGTCATTATTTTTGTATCTCTTCGTTTTGTTAATAATAAATTCGAACAATTCTCAATTTTATTACCATTGAATTTTAAATCTAGTTCGATATAATTTACGTCAGAGTCGTTTCTTCAATCCTCGAACTTTCATTCTTCGTCAAGTTGTATTTGTTTTTCTTCCTTTTTCTCTATTTTATTTTTTCTTGTTGTTATTGTTATTTTTTTTCTCCTTTTAATACGAATTACAGTGTTGGCAGGGCATTTCGGATTTAGCTCGGGTGAAGTATGGTATAAGCGTCGGGCGTACACAGAATCGAGTAATATTGTTTGGACACAATTCTCTCTCCCGTATATATTTATACAGACATTCGTGTATACTTGTTTCTCTTCGGTGTACGAACTCGTTCTCTTTCCCTCTTTACGACCTCTCTCTCTCTCTCTCTTTTCGCCGATGTACTAGCCGGGGATGCGAGAGAGTTAAATTAGTTTCCTCGGGAGCAAAAGCTGCCGCTTGTTTTCAGGGCTAACCCGTATAATTTGTGAACGGCTCCATCAGCCCGTGGTCGTAGGAGATTGGGAAGAGTGGGGTGGAGAATGAACGTGAGATAGAGAGAGAAAGAGGGAGGGAGGGAGGGAGGGAGGGGGAGGCGAAATTCTAGAGGGAGAGACCCTCTCGACGCACCAACACTAAAAACCAACCTTCGCGATCACCCACCTACCAACGAATTCCCGGTCCAACCCCTGCAAGCTCGTTAAAAAGTCCCTGTCAAAAAGACGTCAAGCTCCAGCGAAAGTTTCCCCCTCAATTTTCGCAATCCTAACCGTTTAGTTTTCGGCAAATGAAAAAATATTATTTCGAAGACATTTGAAATATCAAATGGTAGAACAAAAAGTTTTTTTTTTTGATTGGGGAATCGTGGATTTACTAGTGTGGAATATGTAAACATATTTACATATATATATATATATATATTTTTTTTTATCGAATTTTTAATTTAATAATTACGAATTTTTTATTTGGGAACGCTTAATTTTACGAATATTTGGGAATGTTCGATTCAATAATTAATTTACACTTGGAAATGTTTATACCTGTACTTTTTATATTTTTGATAATAAGTGAAGTTAATTTGGAGTAAATTCAATTTGTTTACTTCGATTGTTAAGTTTATAATGTTGCGAACAAACCCAAACACAGATTTTTAGCGAATGTGTAATTTAATAATTACGAATATTCTATTTACGAATACTTAATTTTACAAATATTTACGAATATTTAATCAAATAATTAATATACATTTAGTAATATTTATTTCTGTATTTTCTGCACTTTTAATACCAATCGAAATCAATTTCAATTAAATTCTATTTTATTAACTTCCATTATTAATTTCGCTCGAGAATTAAAAAAACCTCGAGCGATCCAATATTTAATGGCCTGAAACTCGAGATTTTCGAAATGCTGCAAAATCCTATACCACTCTCCAAACACGTATCGATATTCCGAATTTCGTGTTTCGTAGAAATCGTCAAAAAGATTCTTTTCCATCAGAAACTTCGAGGACGGTCCTCAAAATCGCCAAATGTGCGGAAATTCAACTTTAAGTGGTTAGAACCGGTTTTATCGTTGTTATACATACGTATATACATATATATACATCAACAGCATCCCCTCCTCTTTTCTCGGAGTTTTGCCTCTCGCCACTCGGCGGCTCTGGTTCGGAAACTCCGCGAGTTGCAGTTTGCGAAGTTAATTACTGTCGGATAATTGCACCTATGCCACGTCCGTCTGATTAATGAGAAACGCCAGTAGAGAGAGCCTAGCGTTATAACCCACCCCAATCTCTCTCTCTCTTTCTCTCTCTCGACTCCTCGAGACACGTGGATTTCAAGATAGTCCAAGGGTGGTAAGCGGAGAAAAGGCGAGCTTGAAAAAAAAAGAAATCAAAATTCCACGATTTCGAAGCTCCTGCGTTGAGAAAAAGACTGGGGTAAGAAGCTGGGGTAAACGAGCAGTAGTATCAGTCCATATTGGTCAGACATTATCCAAACTCCGCTGATTTTTATTTTAAAAAATCTGGAAAAAATAAAAAATAAAAATAAGCAAGAAGTAATAAATAAAAAAAAGAAAGTCCGTTTTTTTTTCGGAAAAAAAAATAAAAATATCTAATAAACAATGAATGGAGAAACGAACAAAAAATACTTAACTCGTCGAGAGGTCGTTTGGGTTTGTTTCAAAGAATCAAAAATGACGATTTTTGCAATATTTTGTTTATTTATTTATTTATTTTTTTCTTTCGACGTAGAGACAGCGAGAGGGCCAGAAAAAAAAAGAAGGGCCATTGGGAAAAAACCATTTCTTCGAGAGGCCTTGGTTTCAGCTACCAGAATCTCTTCGTATTCAAGCTGAGAACAATTGTACTGAATAATCTGGAGCGACGAATTGAAGCTTTGAAATTCCGGCTTCTCATTGTTAACCGGAAGTTAACAATGAGAAGCCGGAATTAGGCTTAATCGACGTCAATGAGGATAGGGGAGAGGACGAGGAGAAAAGGGATACCTCTACAGCTATTATTTTTAACTGTTTCCAAATACTGGTAGAGATATATATGTATATACAGGGTGTCCCACGTAAGCACGTTATCCGTCAAATTGGAGGTTGGAGGTAAAATTCTGAGTCGATTGATATGAGCATCTATAGTTCCCTGATCAACCCCTGAATTATTATTCATTTTTAATGACAGCTAATCAACAGTAGGCAGCGTAAAACTCTCAATAGTGTCATATCGCAAGTCCATGTCGATGTATTTTTGTATTTTAAAGATAAATCCATCGTTTTATTAGCCTTGAACTTTCCATTTGTAGGGAAAAATGTCGAAAAAATATTTTGGAAAGAGTTTTTCCCATTTTCCCAGTCTAATTTTGTACTTTCGGCAAAAACTCGGACATTTTCGTAATCAGCAGAAATTTTCCCATCAAATAGACCCTTTTAAGAGGTTAAAAACGGAAAAAAAAATTTTTCGACTTCCCCCGGCCCATTTTCCGGAATCTTGAAAATCACGAAATTTCAAAAGGTCGTAGAGTAAGTTCCTCATACGCTATGGGGATTCAATGGGGGAGTTCGGAAAAGGTTTTTGCCTGACTTAAATAATGGCGTTGGATTCGTATCGATATCTTGTATAGTTTCCCCGCAAAATCCACTCGAAAAATCGCTAAAAAAAACGCAAAGGGGTATGTATGGAAAAATTTGCAAAAATCGATGGTCCAACTTTGAAATTCTGCAAAAAATCGAAAA
>JAPYZI010002724.1:0-22055 GCA_030523105.1 Ophioninae sp. A BG-2022a | reverse complement strand
GTATTAAAAGGGTGTATTTGATCGGAAATTTTCCGCTGATTACGAATATGCCCGAGTTTTTGCCGAAAGTGGAAAATTAGACCGGGAAAATGCGAAAAAACTTTTCTACGATATTTTTTCGACATGTGTCCCTAGAAATGGAGAGTTCAAGGCGAATTAAATGATGGATTCGTTTTCAAAGTATAAAACTACATCGACGTGGACCCGTAATATGACACTAAACTACCAAATATAATAATTATTTACGAGCGGGAGTGTCCGCACGGTGGGGGCAGCACTCCGCCAGGTCCTACCGTGAGTCCGCTCAATGGACGCTTCGGATTGGCCGCCTTTAAATATCAATAATCATTCAGGCATTGATCTCGGAGCCATGAATGCTAGTATCAATCGACTGAGAATTTGACCCAAACCCCCAAATACACGGCTGATATTCTTACGTGGGACACCCTGTATATATTTTTGTCGTGAGACTTTATCAATTGGTGACACCACTCGGAAAAGTCGTGAACTTCGTATCCGAAAGTCTTATATCGATAAGTCAGAACTTCGCTGAACCGGATGTGGTGAAGTGGGAAACTGTTCCTTATCGATCCTAACAACAGATCTCTTCCTTATCGATCTCGGTTAATAATTGTATTCGACGCGGTAAATTTCAATGATGTCAAGTATCGAGCGATTCATAAAAAATATAACAAGGCTAGAGAGTCATTATTATTTTACATGAAGATACCAATATTGATAGTTGCCACGCTGTAGACTTTTATAGGGAACCGAAGAAAGTTGTTTTTACGAAACATACGAGCGGAAGAATACATGAGAAACTGTTAAATCAAAGATTAGAATAAAAGTTAATAAGCAAATTTAGTAATTTTTACTTAAGTATTCAGTTTGACTGAATATCTTTTTTTAAATATCACATTACTGTAACGTGATAGATTGAAATAAATAATTAGTCACAAATTTATCGATAACAACATTAAATTTAATATGAACACTTCTATGATTTCGTAATACGTCTGTAAGTGTATAAAAATGCAATTTCGAAATAAGGAATTTTATGAAACATTTTATCGAGGCCCAAAAAGCTTATCATGATTTCTGAATTAATTGATATTTAAAAAAAAAACAAATTATTTTATAAAAATATTGGAATCGTCAGTTTACACGCACATATATTTTATTCTACAAACATGAAATATGATATATATATATGTGTGTATAATATAATATATAGGATTCCAAGAAAATGCATACAGAAATGCATGTACACATTTAGTGTGTACATAGCGCAGACTAGAAATCGAAATGTACACATCCAGTGTGTACATATCGCATCTCTAGTGTGCGATTAAAACCATAATCGCAATAAAATAATCTCTTAGAGATTGAAGTTTCTCTGAATCTTCCGCATTTTTGAAAAAATTACGTAGCGATAATATTTAACAAGTCGTAGCAATAATACGTATAGTCTGCGGTCATGAATACATTCTTTGGTGCGATAGACGTTCGAGCACTGGTAATAAAAGCATGGGTAAAAAAATACAAACAAAAGTAAAACGTATTTTTTTTTTTTTTTCAATGATTGAGCAAAGTATGATGGCTCGATTGGGAAAACGACGAGGATATAAAATTCGATACTGCAACCGTTGGATATCGCCAATAATCATTCCGTATCGAGCTCATTTCGATCGATCCTATAAATCTATAACGACCGTGGTCAATGAAGTCCCGAGCTCTTTCCTTTGCTTGCATTCTCTTTATTTCCCTCTCCCTCTCTCTAGACCTGTACTTTTCGAGGCTAGCAAGAAAAAAATCCGCTGTTATTAGGTATGATACATTAACTTTTATACCCAATAAAAGATTATGAAGCCGTTGCAGATTCTCGCAAGCTTTATCATTACGTCGATTTATCATTACGTTCCGTTCTTATCATATCCGATTTTTCAAGGGCAAAAATAAAGAAAAATAGTTTTTTCAAACCGAAAAAATAAAAAATATAAATAAAAGGCATGCACATGTTTTTTTTTTGTCAAAATCTGGATTCTTTCATATTGTAATTAAATCAAAATTGTTCTCAGAGCTGAGATTACAAAATAGGAATTTTGCCTCAAATTGATAAGCCTTCCAAAATTCATTTCGAATAACGTTTATCCATCGAGAATAATTAATAAACAATGAGATTGTTATATTTCTTGTTGTCAAGGTGTACAATTTCGAAATCGTGTAGATTTTCTTCGTACTTTAGTATCAGAATCGGAAAACGGAAACGCCACCTGGCCCACTCTGCCTCGCTCAACCCCCCGCTCCGTCCGGCACCCGGAATGTCAAGGCAGCGATTGATCCCTGCACCGTTCAACCCGTGAATTCGGAAGGTGACGGGTGAACCGTCTTTCAGGGGCGGGAGGGGCGGTAATGGAGAAAAGCCGAAACGAGGATTGAGCATACAGTTGGGGCGATAACGAGTAGCGCGCGCGGCTGTAGGAAGCGAGCGGGACGCGTGCGCTCTCCTATCGACCAGATTCGGCAACGTCGTCGTCGTCATCGTTCCTGGTGATGAGAGAGAGTCTCCGGGCCGTGGGTTTCGGTGTCGCGAACCGAGGAAGGACTCCGTTCGCGAAGTCCTTTGCCGTCGAGGGCGTCGCGACGCGCCTCGAAAATTCTGGGCTTTCGGAGTGACCGCTCGTCTCGTTACGGTCATCCGTCAAACGTCAAACCTCGGGAAATTAAAAGTGCTCCGTTTCAAAGAGTATATACACGAGTATGCATTGTTTTTGGAGTTCCATCCGGAAGCCGAACGTTTAACGGTGAGGTGATTTGTTTGGGTTTTTATGAATGTAAACGTTTCGACGAGTGTACGAGAATTTGAAAATTGGCATTGCATCCGGAAACTGATAGCTCGATGCTGGTGTGGTTTGTTTGGGTTTTAACGAAAGTACACATGAATATAAAAATTCCAATTGAATCTGTATACCGAACGCTTGACTGTCAAACGGTTTGTTTGGGTTGGTTTGCTCTTGTCAGCGATCGTTTAGTTTTGTTTGGGTTCGTTTCATTTAATCGTTTTGTTCGGGTTCGTTTGGCTGTGTTTTTTTTTTTCGTTTGGGTTTATTCGGGTTCGTTTCGTTTGCAATTGAATCCGGACGCGAAAGCTTTAACGTCGGTGTGGGTTTGGCTTCGAATTTCATCTAAAGGAATCTTGACACTTTGCGGGCCGCGCGTTTAGCGAAGCGCCGTTACGCTACCGCCGGCGAGATTCCCGTAGGTTCTACTGCTCGCCAAAGGTGATGTTCACGCGATTTTTCGAAACATAAGTAGTTGCTATATAATTATTATTAAACAAATGGTACGTCCATCTGTACAAACTTTGACGCGAAGCATTATCGGTGGCGAATATAAGTCGCGCGTACGTGACAGCGGCCCGCAAACCCAAACAAAAAATTACCATGGAATTCTTAATACACTGTTCGAACGATACCATCGCACAATTGGTCCAAATCAAGAACGGAAGTTTTGCGTTTGAAGCCAAAACCGGAGAGCTGATAAACCTATAATCGGACGAAGGATTGGTTGGAAATGACAGATATCGAGGGAAACGAAATGTCAGCCCCTATCGACTATCCACTTCCCGAAGTGACCGAGACTTCCGACGGGCTCATTCGAACGTCGCGTGTCGACGAGGCACATACGTGCGAACCACGTGTCCTCTCGTGAATGAGGCGAGAAGACCCGGCGGTCACCGGATGACACCAGCAACGCTCGGGACAATCGAACTCTAACGATCAATGGTAAAACCATCACGAAGTTATCACATCGAATTTTACTTTGGCTGGTTTTTCTTTTCGTTCGCATTTCGACTTTTTTTTTTCGTTCGTACTAAAACCGATAAAACTGACGCTGTTATTGATAACAGCGTGAACGGTCGTTCATCTGTTTCCGCCCATTGTATCATTTATAACAACGACCATTTTTACATCTCGCGTTTGCTATTCAAACTCTACTCTCGATCTCAATAAAACACTGAATAATCGTCGATACGAAAAATTATTGCGATACCAACGTACTCGCTCTTCCTTTTTTTTCTTTATCGTTCGATTACTCAAGGTCAGTTACGAAGAAGTGAATCATAAAACACGAAACGAATAAACGAAAAAAAAACAACAATTTATCAATGCTCAACATTTTTCGATATTCCGGACGAATAATTTGGTTACGCAAAAAAATGTTCATTTTTTGAATGACCGACTCTTCAAATTTCAATCGGAGACACTATTTTTTTGTTTATAATAATCACAACACGATCCTTCATTTTTATTAATTGGGTGAAACGTATTTTTCGTCGATGCAAGTAAAACACGGTTTTCCTTAAAACGGTTACATAATAACTATTTATAATTTAACCGACCGGGCAATAATTTTAATTACCGGTGTAATTAAAACACATTTTGTTTTTTTTAAATAATTACGTCACGAATGATTATTATTTTTCACGGCTGGACAATATCTTCGATCGCCAGTTTAATCAAGACACTTTCTTTTTTTTTTTTTTTTTAATAATTACGTCACGATTGATTATTTTTTTAACCGACCGAACGGTATTTTTATTTCCCGATGTATCGAGCGTTTCGTCGACCCGAGGAATTATCAGTTTTATCAGTCTCCAATTTGGAGCTCGAAAAATATTCCGGTCTCACAATGTGATTTCCCGATATTTGGATATCGGTCGAATTGCAGCACTTTTCGTTTATTTGGAACGGGGATGGGGGAATGAAGATTCGTTTCGCCCGATACTTTAATTCCAAAGTAAACGGGACCTCTGCACCTTCCATGCGTTTGTCGAGATCGTGCGACTATGATTATCTTATCGGGCAGATCGTCCGTAAACATTTGGCACAAACTGAATTTATTTTATCAGCA
This sequence comes from Ophioninae sp. A BG-2022a, assembly GCA_030523105.1. Classification (NCBI taxonomy): domain Eukaryota; kingdom Metazoa; phylum Arthropoda; class Insecta; order Hymenoptera; family Ichneumonidae; species Ophioninae sp. A BG-2022a. The sequence goes on along the minus strand of JAPYZI010002724.1, from coordinate 17,141 downwards.
ATTTAAGATGAATTAAAAAAATAATTGCGATAAGCTTTCCAGAGTGGGGAACCGAAAGAAAGCGAACGCTGGAAATATTGGATGAAACGTGTGGAGGAGCGGGGAGGGGTAGAAGTATTTTTATGTCGTCTGCCAACGTATCGCTATCAATCAAACGAATCAAAATATATGCATTGCGATCGTCTGCCGGATGTTTGAAACGAAGAGAAAGAAATTACGAAGCGAGGCTCCGGTGAAACAATTCTTCTTCGATACCGATAAAAATGCGATTTCGAAACGATTTTTCGCGCAGAGTGCACTGGCGTCCTCGAAGAAAAACGTACACAACCAGTTTAGTATTTTCGCAGTGAAAAATGTATATACTTTTGCGAGCCTTTAAATTATGAAGATATTTCTTCAACGGTGAAAATCGCTCGTTTATTGGAGGGGGGATGAGTGTTACGCGTTGTAATAAATAAATAAGAATTAAAAAGTCGTCAATTTAAAGCTGGTCAGAGCCAAACGATATGCGTCCGAGCGCAGAGGTAAACCAAGAATTAAATCAAATTTGTATCCCATTCGGAAGACGACTCAAGAAGCGATATCTGTGATTGTTCTTCCTGCCATTTTTTTTTAAATAAACAAATCGAAATTATTTTTTTTTCGGTTTTTAGTCGATATTAATAATTTTTTTTTGCAATCAGCAGTAAACCATTGTTTAAAAGTGACGAGAAGAATTGTTCGTAAGAAAATGGATATTTTTGAGCAATATTCCGAAGGTTCAGCTTTAATAAATTTTTATTGCGAGAAATACAAAAATATTTATGATTTTGTTGGATATCAGGTAGTGTTTCGCGGGGAATTCAAAACGCGGGAAGACGAGACGCTGCTCCCCAATGTTCGACACGACAACGGTGGAGTGCGACTGAGAACATGGCTGATTGGAATACTGGGCTTTTTGGTCGTATCTTTACTCTTTATGAGCAGCTTCGATACCGGACAATTCCGAATTAGTCACTTCATCAATGCGACCACAATACGTAGTACGTATATGTATTTAAAATAAATATAATCATGTCTGTAGAGAATATCGAAAATAATAATCAAAAAGACAGTAATAACGAATAAAGTTTAAAATAAGGATTGCAATAAATTCAAACTAGAAAATAATATATCGAATAAAACGAATCAAAGATTCGTACACGTAAATATTCATAATTAAAATTTTAATTACGAAGATGAATATTTATGAATTCATTTTTTTAATGTATTAATGGAATCATTTATTTAATCTTTAATTCTGTATCAATACAGAATTTTGTCATTAAGAATTAATAGAGACAAATTCCCAATACGTTTACATTCGTAATTTATATCAATTTTTGTTATCGATCGTTTTCACATCTTTTTTTTTAATAATAAAAAGGAACATGTTAACAATATTGATTACAAAATATATAAGTCTACGATTCGATTGATTATTTATTAATATCGACCCATGTTTTTTTTAATACATTTTATTTGATATTTATTTCAGAATTATTATTTAATTGAATATTCGTTGCGACGATCGGTAATCGTTTTCAGGCAATATCGGTAAGGATCCTGTGCGATCGTTAAATCCGAAAATATCGGGTTATCTAGTAAACAACGAGGGTTGTAGAATAGCTGCCCTTGATCCCTTCGACGCGGTCAGTCGACGTTACATGCAAATCGAAAAGCCGATCGAGTGCGAAAACGGCGATCGGCTACCGTTGATCGAATCCAACGACACTGCCGTATACGTTAACCCCTCAGCTTTTTATCAGTATTACAACGAGTCCGAGACACCGAATTGTTGTTGGACCTCGTTCACCCGTAAGGCAGGTCAGGATAACGCTGTCACGTGAGTGTGCCGTACCGATTTATTAGATCGCACGTCAGACTCTTCACTTCTGCCAATTGCTGCAGCTCCAACGCACCCAAAAATTATTTTGTTTATTTTTTATACGATCCAATTTCGAAAAACGAACCCAAACAAACTCATAACACCATTTTTAAGTTTAATGAAACTTGATTTTTACGAACATTTGATTAATTGACAAAACGACTGAAATAATGAGAATCGCAACAGCCCAAACTTTATCCCGAAATAAAAAGCTTCGTTATCGATTCCATGAATTCTCATTTTAACCTAAAAACGAGAGTGAATTTTCAGAAAGGCTTAAAAACGATTAAATCCAAAATTAAGTGGTGGGAAGTTTCGTTCCTTTCGCATAAACAGGAATTAAGGGACTTAAGAGGGAACAACGATTTTAAAAAAAAGTTTGAAACGCAACGAAAACGATTTTTCTTCAATCTGCCAATTTTCGGTTGGTATATCGTTGGTCGGAGTTGCGATAATTATGCAGATGTTTGGGTTTCTTTGGGATAATAATGCAGATGGTTATTAATAATTTTCATTGAACGATCCGCAACAGCTTAATGTTACGAAATGGCATTTTCGAAATATCATATGACAATTAAGTACGAAATATCAATGACAATGAAAATCAGGAAATTAAAAAAAAAGCGGTTGTCGCATTGGACCTTTTGGTTTGCAGATACGACGACACCTGCCACGACTTTGACGATTCCTCGAGGGTAGACGCGGAGTTCGCGAGGGTGGATTGTTTCCGGGACTTGAATCGTATTTATCGAGATTACCACGCGTTCGTGCCGTTAAAAAAAAAAACCGAAGAGAGATGTCGTTCGGTATTGGAAAAGTCATCGGAGGAGTCACCGTTGAGCTTATTGGTGATCGGTTTGGATTCGGTGTCGAGATTGAATTTTCATCGCATGATGCCAAAAACCGTGGAATCTTTGATGGACCTCGAGGCCATCGAGCTCTTCGGTTACAACAAAGTCGGTGACAACACTTACCCGAATTTGGTGCCTGTACTGACGGGACTCTCCGTGGAAGAGTTGGAAGCCGATTGTCTCGAGAACAAGAAAACACCTTTCGACCGTTGTCCCTTCGTTTGGAAGAATTACAGCGAGCTTGGATATCGAACGATATTCGGTGAGGACGCTTGCTCGATGGCGACCTTTAATTATCTAAAACCTGGCTTTCGTGATCCACCGACCGATTATTATCTTCGTCCGTATTGCGTCACCGCTGAATCCGAGATCGGCAACAATCGTAAATTGAACGCTAATCTGTGCCTCGGCGTACGGAAAAATTTCGAAAATCTTCTCGATTACGGATTCAAGGTCGCGACGAAATTCGCCAACGAACGTTACTTCGCGTTCTTCTGGCAAGCAAGTCTGACTCACGATTTCTTCAATTATCCTCAATTGGGAGACGCGGCCTACGACCACTTTTTTCGACGTTTGAGCAAAGACGATTTACTCAGGAACACCGCGCTACTCGTTATGAGCGATCACGGTATGAGATGGGGAACTTATCGACAAACTTATCAGGGTCGTATGGAGGGTAGCTTACCCTTCGTATTCATCGTTCTACCGTCTTCGTGGAGGGAACGCTATCCGGTACAAGTTGCCAATTTAAGGAGAAACGCTTTTAGCCTCACTACGCCCTACGACCTTCACGAAACTTTGCTCGACTTGCTATCCATGGGGAGAACGAAAGGTGGGCAAACGATTTACGAAAAATTCACTTCCAATGTAACGAGCAATTTCGTTTTGATCGATTGATTTAACTATCGATAAGATCGTTCGATGTTATCGTAGAATCCAAGTATTTCGATTGGCTATTCGCAGTTACAAATTGTTACAGCGAAAGAAAATAAATACTCATAAAGCAATAGAAACCATAGACGCAAGGGACCGTACATTTATTTTACGCTGAAACATACAAATCTTGGAAAAACGTTTCAACGTGAAATCTTTATGTTTGTTAACGAATAATCAAACGTGTTTTTTTCTTCAGATTTGGATGTAACCGAACAGGAACGGAGGGAATCTCAGTATGGAAAGGATACGAGAGGAATCAGTCTCTTTTCTCCTATTCCGAATCAACGGACTTGCTCGACTGCTGGAATACCGGAACATTGGTGCATGTGTCACGCGAGCAGTAGCGTTTCCCTTAACGACACTCGGGTACTCACCGCCACGAAATTCCTCGTTACCGAGCTCAACAGGTTACTCGCCGATTATCGGCAATGCTCGGAACTGCGATTGGAGAGACTGATTGACGCGAAAATGTGGATCGAGAGGGACGAACAGGAGACGGAAGTATCGAGGGAAAAGAGAGCCCTGCCGTGGATCGATTTCACGATCACCGTTGAGACTGTACCCGGAAATGGAATTTTCGAAGCCTCGATCAGACAAAACGCAACGAGCAGCAAACTCGTAGGCTCTGTTGGCCGATTGAACGCATACGGCACGCAAAGCGCTTGCGTCGATGACTCCAATATGCGACTTTACTGCTATTGTTATTGAACATTTATGGACGAAGAGACAAACGGCAATTGACGACATATCCGCCGTTTTGACGCGTACGATATTTTGTAGCGATTTCGAATAAATGTTGAGTATTTCTCGTTAACGGCTTCTTCTTTCGAACGGGAAATTTCTTTGGGTCAAGACAATGTCAAAAGGGAGGATTCAATGGCCTAACCTTGGGATGGGAAATCAAGTTTCCATTTCAAACGGTTCGTAATTTTCTGTGCTTGCAAATTTGGGAAAAAGAGGATCACTGGAATTGATTCGGTGGATAATCGATCTCGATAGATTGTTTGGGTTCGATAATACGCAAGAAAGGTTCTGGTTCAGCTAAATTGAATTTTACGTCGCTGGAACCAGAATGGAAATGATTTTTGTTTTTTCGTCTCCTGTTTTATTACTTTTCTTTCGTCCTTTGGCGGTTTTGTCAAGTAGCGTCCCAACGTCCCAATTTTTTACACACTTTTCATTTTTTAACTTCACTGCCTCGAAGTTTGCACAGTTGGAATATAGTTTGACGAGAATTTGACAAAAGAAGATTTCCATAGCTGGAACCCGACCAGAATTCTTGAGACGTGTTCAGGCTCGTGAAATCACCAAGAAAGCTTAAAGAAAAACGAAACGTTTGAAACCTGGAAAACAAGATTTTGGATCGAAAAAATGTCAATTACTTTCCAACGATGCGTACTAGAGCTTTTCCTATTCTCTGGACTTACAGTAGCTGCGGACGAAGGTGAGAACGGAGGATCCCGAAAATCGAACGACAGCGAATCTCCAACAAGTTCTTTTCGTTTCTTATATTAATAATTTACTATAAATATTGCCAAGTTTGTCTCTTACGCCGTCGTTTCGATGGATACGTGGAAAAAACACTTTTATACGGAACGCTTTGACGAACACACTGTACAAATGAAGAAAAACCGAGAAGAGAAAACAAAAAAGTAAAACAAAAATTATTTTTTGTTTTCGATCGAAAGCAACGAGGAAACCAACGAATTCGATGAGACGCGTTGGAACGAAAAGATGGAGAAGAGGGAGAGAAGAGTGGAAGGAATCTTCTCTCTTCCTCTTTTTTTATCTGTCTTCCTATATCTCTCTCGCATTGGATGAAATTCTGGAATCGCGAACGCCCCCAAAACGAATCGGCTCGCTGAATGTCACGATTATCGCGCACTAGCCGCAGACTCTTGTCATCGGGAACCACCTGGCACCAAGTTCGCGAACGTTACTTGTTTTTTCTTCGGTCGTTTCGTTCCAGCTCTCCTTGATATTCCCTATGAACCCCTCAGACCGTTGTACACCCTGTTTACTGATTTCTGCTGAAGCAGCTTCCTTATCGCTGAAATTGGAAGATCGGAGCATGATTGCAAACCTTCATTGAATCAACGAAAAGAAAAAAATGGATCTTCACTGGGAAAAACGATTTTGCGACGATGAAACGCAATGGCAAAGAGATTTTCTGGAAATTTCAGTTTCCGAGGGTGAACAGATGTTTTCTAACATCTATACGTGTTAAAAACGAAGTTTTCATTGACGAGTCATCAGCGAACAGCTTAAATAGCTAAATGGCTTTCGAGATTCGCGTCATTGACATTTGATGAGTTTGCGGTGTGCAAAAATGAAAGAAACTTTGTAAGCGCGACTCACCTTCCTTGTCCTCTTCCGTGAAATCAGTTTCGGGGAACGCGACATCGAAGGTGATGTACAACGTGCCATGAAGATTGTTGTTGCCGTAGTTCGGCATGCCTTCCCCTTTCTTGCGAATCCGTGTGCCGGGTTTGGTGACTTTGTCACGTGCGATGGTCACTTTGTGACCATCTAGGTGTTTTACTTCCATGGTGAATCCGACTAACGCGTCTTGCAAGGATATCGTTATGTTCGTGTAAAGGTCATCCTTGACTCGCTCGAACATCGGATGTGGTTGCGTCCGTATCCTTCCAATCGCGAACCAAAAACATTTAGCCCCGAGTTTCTTTTTTATTGTAACGTGGTTTCTTCTCCGTTTGGATTTACCTGAGTATCAAATCGCCCGGCTCGCCGTCCAAGTGAGGCTCACCCTCTGCCACGAATTTCGTTTCTTGGCCGTCCATCATTCCCGCCTCCACTTCCACCTCCAATGTTTTTTCCTCATTGACGAACTTCATGTTCGGACACTCGCTGCACACTGTTTGCTGCATAACGTGGAATCTACCGTTGCCCATGTTTGTTGTCACCAGCTCTTGTTTGCAATTGCACTTTCGCGTTCCCGATGTTGGTTTCAGGGCCAGCTTGTTTCTGGTTATCTGTCGAGAAAACAGCCATCTTATTATCTGTCTGACGAGTCTAACGATCATCCGTCGAATGACAAAACCAAGAAATCTCCAAACTCTAATTTCTAGTTTATTTGCTCGGTGAATGACTTTTCAGACGTTTCGTATAGAAAAGGTAATTGACCAAGTACGAACCTCGATGAAACTGCCGCTGTACAATTCTTCCAACGTTACGAACAAATCCATAAAGATGTGTCCTCCTCTGGGTGACTCTTGCTGATTGTGCGTCCCTCCGCCAAAGTGGAAGCCAAAATCTCCGAAAAAGCTTGTGAATGGATCGCTGTTGGAATCTCCACCCTTCTTTACGCATTCTTCGCCGCACCTATCGTACATCTCTCGTTTTTCCGGATCTGACAGCACTTCGTAAGCCGCTCCTAAATCCTGAAACTTTTTCGACGCCTCCGGATCTTCTGTATTCTTGTCTGGATGTAACTCCCTGGCCATCCTTCTGTATGCCTTCTTTATCGCATGAGTGCTTGCGCTTTTGGACAGGCCAAGGATGCCGTAAAAATCTCTCCTGAGCGGATAAAGATGTTTTAATGAGATTTATATATCGGATAATTATATTGACTAGTAAGAAAAAATTAAGAGGCTAGATCATACGAAAATTTGTTAATTCGCTAGCTGTTCATTTCGAAATATTTTCACACGAGTTTGGTGCTAACGAAGCACCATGCGCAATTTTTATCGCCATGGTAACATCTTCTTTTGCAACAACAATGTTCATTTACTAAACGAGTAGATCCGTCTGCCCGTTGCGACCCTCAATCATAGGACGCGCGGTTTTTTAACTCAAAATCAAAATATTGCGGAGGGAATTGGAAAATTCTAGGAAAGAAAACAGAATAATGATGTAAAAACTATACGCGCCGAAGGATCGATGCAACGCGCGATATGACACGAACAGAAAGCATCAAATGAGGTTAGCGCTGAAATCACTAAAAATAACTAAAGCACGCACTAATTTTTTTTTCACGAATTAGACGAGCACGTAATAAAAACCGATCGAAAGGAAAATTAACTTACCCCGCGAAGCATAACACCGCGAATATTGTTAAATTAAGGAATAATATGAACAAAATCTTGGCCGATGCCATTCTAGCAGACGTCCAGAGTCACGACTGGCCGTACACGACGATGCCCAATGACGCCTCCGTAACTCGGATCGTGGTCGATCCTGATTGGTCGACGACGCGGCACATCTCTTGCGAAACGCCCAAACGCGTGTTAACAAACGGCTCCGTGTCAGTGATCGTCGGGATCGTGGGATAAAATGACGCGTGAACAACGCGGCATAAATCAAATTGTCATAACGTATCGTTGGCAGAACTGATAGAAATGTTTAGCTCTTATTTAAAACCTTTGTGAAATACAGTGTACAAATACGATAACCGATAAACTTTGCCCTGCTCGATCGGTAATGAGAATGAATAAAAACCTCATTGACCGACCGTCGGTCTCCGAGCGCGTATTCTGCATCACCGACTACACCGGAAGTCCAGTCATCTCCCCTCGCGCACAACCAACCCAAACAAACCCAAGCGAGCTAAATAAACGTAGAGCGAGGTTAAGTTCGATTGTTTGTAAATATCCTTGATCGCATGCGATGTCCGTAAATTCCGATACTTTTCCTTGCGGAAAACATTCGCCGTGACGACGGGAAATCACGGCAAGATGGTCGAGGAGATCGTGAGTCCGTACAATAAGCCGAAGGTAAGATTTACCGCTGAATATACTTTCGCTGAATAGACTTTCGAAAAGCAATTCTGTTGAATGTTAAAATCACTGTTTTGTAGAGTAAAACAGCTAGACCCCGGCCTGTTTATCATTGGAACGTATTGGACGTGCAGAAATGGCTCAGGCGTCATTGCAGCGATTACTACCAGTTGTATCACGAGAAGTTCTTATACGTGAGTACACTTACGAGATACCAAAAGCAATATCGTATTATCCGTGCAGCAGGAGTCGCAATTGATCCTCCACTTTGGCAGAATATAAATCGGACTTTAATATCTCTAAATACAGTCTTGGGCGAAACACATGAAAAAGTTTGGGAACAGCAAAGAGCTAATAGGAACGATAGGAAAGCTTCGATTCAAGCTAATACGTAAAAACCATCTTCCGTCCAAACAGCGCATTAGCCAATGGAAGATTTCAGTCTCTTTCCTGAGTTTGACCGGTTTTTGTTGGTTGAGCCCCAGCAGAGTCGGCGTTCAGTATCCTTATACCCGGTTCTTCCAGCACGACGTTACCGGACGAGTACTGCTGCGAGTGAACGAGAACATTCTTTTGCGTCTGGGAATAGAGGAGGAGGAGCACAGGCTGGACATATGGCGTGAAATAATGAAGCTTCATCTCAAAACCAACATACTCGAGATCAGGGACATAGAGAGACGCAACAACACGAATTACGACTGAACGCTTTATTCCTCAATCGTCTCGTCGCTCCCTTAGAAGTTTGCCTCGTATACGAGATCGTCGAGTCCGCCTAGACGAAAAGACTCGCGCTACGTTCACATCCAATTATTCACATTGAATTAATTATCCGACGAGGCTCGTAAGCGTTGAGTCATTGTTGTTCGGGCGCCTTTGTGTATTTTCACTTACAAGGGTTTTCAATACGCGTCGTACTCGTTACAAAAATAAGTACGTTTTTTGACTTTTTTCGTTTGCTCGCTCTCGTCGCTTTCGAAACAATGCTTTGACGAGTGACGTTTCTAACTTCAAAATTACATCGAGTTACGAACTAATATTTACAATGGTTAACGCCAATTTGGATTCTTCTTTTTCTTTTCCTACTTTGACTAGAACAAGAGGGGTCGACGATAATCCTTGAATTCTTAAGATTCTATGTGGAAACGCACTTCCGGTACGGAATTCGGGCAGTCCACTGAATGTTCTAAACGGCACAACGTAGCGTTTAGCGAGTTCCTCCAAGCAAACAAATCGAGCTTGTCACTCTACAGTATTTTTCGCGAAAATAAAAATGCGGACAACATTTAATCGAAGTTATCGAATTTCCGGAAGTATCGTTGAGATTTTCAATTTCCGGTAGATCCGAAGTTTTGTTTTTTTCTTTTTCTTCGTATCGAAAATACGCTCGGTTCTTCGTCTATCGTTACGCAGTCTTTTACGTTCGCATAATCGTTTTTTCTATTTACGAAATTACGGATAATCGTTTTTTTGTATTTACACAATAACCGTTCACTTCAGATCGGAAGTGATGATTCGGCGAGTGGTAGAAAAAGGATTTGGGAACGCTCGATTCACAGGTAAAGTTCACGATTGCCAAGGTCTCGCGATCGTTTGTGTCGCCCCGATGAGAATACGTACAGCTCCGCCGTGCAGCTGTTCTTCTTACCGGAAGTTCTCTCGTTCTTCCCGCCGTTTGAGACGTTTTCTCGGCCGTTGACGAGGCAACAACCGCTCGTTGGTAAACCCCTTATCTCTGGATGTTCACCACTGTTCGTCGATCCTCGATTCGGCTCGTGCAACGATACACCTCGGTAGAAGGAAGCCGCCGCTGGACAACCACCGGAAGCGGATCGTCGCCAATCGTATCTGCTTTGGTAAAGATCGAACATGAATTACCTCGTCAGGATTATTCGCTTTCTTCTTTTTTATAGATCGGTATTGACGATTATCGTCATTTTTTAAATCTGATTTTCGTCTTTTTCAAAAGGTTGAATTTTTGATATTTTGGAAAAGGTTGAAAGACCTAAGAGTTTGGAAATCTGACTTCCAAAAAAAAAAAAAAGTTTTTCTTTAAGGCTTCAGGAAGTCCGAGGTTTTATTTGGAATCACTTTTTCCGAGCACCTGAGAATATACCTAAACGAGGCTCTCGTACTCTGCGTCTTTTCCATGTCGAGGCTATCCGTTGGTGGACTCGACGACCATTTTCTCGATCGGAAAGGAAATCTTTGCTGGAACTCCCTCTTGAATTTCTCCTGAAAGACAATAGCAACGATAGTCAAATATTCCATCACAAAAGGTATCATTTCGACAACATGATAGATTTGGCCTTTTTTTTCGACTTCTGACAGTTCGCGGTAATTTGAGAAACTCCAGGTCGACTTACGTTGTAAATTCCGTAGATGAATGGATTGTAGCAGCTGTTGGACATTGCGAGCCAGTCGCAACAGAACCATATAATGTTGATGAATCGATACCTGAGAAATTACAAACCCAAACGAACATTGGAATATCAAAAAATTAAGGCAAGATTCTTCTTTGAAAAAAAAAAAAAGCAAAATAGGAAGAAAATTATATTTTACAACTATCGAACTTTAAAATTCAAAATTCGTCATTTAACAACAAAAAAAAATCATAAAAAGAATCCGATCTGTGACGTAATAAAAAAATTTGTGAATTTTTACGATCAGGATGAAGTTCTGGCTGGGCTGTCGTAGTTTCAATTAAATAAAATTCATATGAATCTGAATCGGTCGTCATTTGGATTAATCTTGATTGAGATTCAACAGGATTTAAGTCACATCGAAAAAAAATCGTATCTGTTTCACTTTGCATCGAATCATTCAATTTTGTAATTAATAATATTATACTGACTCATTTATTTGCGGATAAGTGTACTGAAGTACATTGTACATTTGTAAGGGCAGCCAACATATCGCGAACAGAGCGACGACGATGACCAGCATTTTTATCACCTGAAAATTAATGAGTTTTTGCACAATTTTAAATTTACGATCGATCTGAATTCTCCTTTGCTAATTTCTTTCGATTTTACTAATTTCTCTTTTCGATTTTACTAATTTTTTCCAACACGGAAATTAAAAAAAAAAAAAACATTGCATCAATCAAATCGGGGTGGAAACGTTTCTTGCGTTTTTTTTAAATTTATATTACAGACGTTCGAATCACTAAAGATTTGCAAACGATAAAAAAAAACACACACAAAAAATGTCCTCGTTTTCGTTAATATTTTCTTTGCTCAGCAAAACGTTTTCCTTCCGCCCGAGATAATTCAGCGGAATATATTTTCATTCAATTCGCATCGTGCACAAATTAATCCACGAAAAAGGAAGACGAATATTTAAGTGGTTTTTTTTGTTCGTGGCTCTTTTTCGTCAAAAGCCAAAGGCGAAACGTCTCGGTACGTATAAACGCAAGGGTAATCACCTTTTTCTTATTCTTCATGAGATTCGCGTCCCTCGAGTCCTGGGCGTTACCGGGGGCTCTGCTTCCCCACAATCTCAGAGCCATTCGGGCGTACACGCAGGATATTATCGAGAGTGGCGTTAGGTATTGCAAAAATCCCAGAAGGGCACGGTAAGTGAGCATCGTTCTTTCCGACATGTTCTCATTTTGGCAGAACGGCTTCAGATGGATCCGACCAGCTTGAAAAAATACATTTTTTTTTCTTCATTTTTTAAAATTTATTTCCAATTATCGATGCATTATTATTTTATTTTATCGTACCAAAAACACGTGTGTGGTCGTTTATTTTCAATGGAAAACAAATTTAACAAAAATCATCAACATTAAGCAACGAAATAAAATATTAAACAATCAAATAAAATATTGAACATTAAACATAATTGTTGTATGTCAATTATACCATTACGCAATTCTATAATTATTATATTTTAATTATAATAAAAATACACATATATATATATAAACTAAATATAATAATAATAACAATAGTAGTAAATAATAGAATATAAAATTTTACTAATAAATAGTTTTGGAAAAAATGATTTTTATCGGATTTTGAGTTGTGGCGTTCAAGTATATATTTATTATTAATAATTAATACGAATTTCATTAATTATTAACGATAATGATATATATATATTTTTATCGGGAAATTAGAAAAAGATAATAGCTATTTATTATTTTTATTGCAATAAAGTTTGTTTATTGAAACACGACATAAAAAGTCCGTTAAACAGATTAATAATTATTGAAATTGGGTTAAAAATAAAAGGACAATCGATACATTTATATTTTAGGATCATCAATCAGATTCGAGTATTCTTTGTCCATCCACGTTTGTTGAATTATTTATTTCGCTCGAGTAAATTTTCCTCATTGAGAATTCTCGGGGTGAAGTGTTTTTCCAATAATTTCGTGTAGGATCGAGCGTGCTCGAGGTACCAGGATTATATTTGCATCAGAACACGTTGGCCCGGTGGTACATTGGTCGAAGAATACCCCAGTCAGAAAAGACTGCACCGAATCGAAACTCGATCGAGGAGAATGAATTTCGTGTCTTTTCTTTTTTTTTTTTTCCTCGTATCCGGTTCTACCGAACAAAAGCTTTCGATTCGAGAAATTGTTCGTTCGATTGCTCGACCTATTCTTACGAACGAGACGTACAATGTACTCGTGTACTTTTCCCGCGAAATTTGTCATTGAATAGCCCATTGACGGGACGAGTTTAATTTTGAAAAAAAAAAAGAAAAAAATTAATCGACTCGAAATTCAACGCAACTGAAAATTCTTTGTAGGCAAAACTGAAGGAGAATAATTGACGTTCGATTTTATCGCATTAAGATTCCATTAAAAATGTTACGAGAACGTTGAAAAACAATGGAAAATTCCAGCGATCTCCGAAGTCAAAATTTTTCCAGAAAATTAGAACAATTGAAAATAATAAATAATCAGTGGTTTTTTTTTTTCGTTCTTTGATCCCTCAAGAAATTCTATGAATAAATGAACTTTCAAATTGGAAACTTTCGAAATGTTTTCTCGTTTCATTTATTCGTGGAAGCTTCAAAGAAACCTCGGTTTGAGGAAAGACCCGCTCAATTGGAAAAGTTGGCAAGTGAAAATGAGAGCAAAAGTGGAAGTTTCAGAGTAGGTTTACGTTCGGGGCTTTCGAATTTTCACGGGCTCTCCTTTGAGCTTTAAAGCATCGAAAACTCGCAACGATTAGTTCTTCGACGTTGGTGACGGTTGTCTTTGTCTTATTTTCTTCGAAGTGGCATTGACGTTTGTTTAATTAAACAATTTTTCGATAGCTTTGATCAGAGGAGAAGCACGAGTGGATAAAAGGCTATTGACTTTAATGGGACATTACCGTGACGTTCGTTGAGGCAAAGAAAATTGAACGTCACGACAGAACAGATACGACAAATTTTTAAAACTCGGTCACATCGATTTTTCGAGAATTCTCGAACGGATTTAAATCGGCGACCAGCCTAAATCGAAATAAAGCAAAACCCGTTCGATTTCGAACGATTTATCGAAATATTCAAATTTCCTTCGTTACTCGTGTATGACTCACCGGCTGTGCTTTCCGGGACCATAATGACCCTGAGAGCCGCTGCCATTGGAGTCGCCAGAGTGCCGGAAATCAACCAAATGCCAGCTATAACGATCTTCGCTCTGAGCTTGCTCGGTCTCGCGCTGAAAATCACACACCGACGTTCTTCACATCCTAAAAAATCAATGTATCGCTCCGTGCGAATTAAGCGATCTATTTTTTTTTTTCCTCCAGTGCTTTGTTTTTGGAACAATTTTTTCTCACTTCCGAAGTTGTTTAACGAGTCTGGTTTCCGGTTACGAAGGTCGACCAGGCGCGAATATATTCTTTTTGCAACGGGCGATTCATCTCGTCCGATCTATTTTCAATTTACGATCGTTTATTCTCAAGGATGAGACCAGACCGCGGTTCTAATACTCTTGGATCTTCGTCTTCAACATCCCCTCTCGATACCGAAAAAAAAAAATCGATCCGCCGCACAAAAATAGTTAACGGCTTCACACACTCGTGATTCAATGCAAAAAATCGTTCTTTCTCGTTCTCGTCGATTTCGCTTTTTCGTCGTAACATTTTTAATAACAACAAAAAATCCAAATGAAATTTGACGAAGGTTAAAACCGCGTGTGAGAATGGAAAATTCGGTCAAGTGCGCGTTCGTCGACGCTATGAATCGAAATAGCTTTCGGCAGGTACCCACCCTTCGCCTTTCGAGTACACACATGCTTGCGATACCCAATTAAAGTTTTATTTATATTTATCCCTCAACAGAAAAATGTTGATCCCTATATTTTTTGTTCACTCATTATTCACCGAACAATATAAATTTTGAAAGTCCATTTTTACACGCATCAAAGCTTAATTCATCGTCAATTGACATTTATGAAATATTCGTTATAATTCATTAAAATTCATTAAATTAATTCCCCTTTAAATTAATAAAAACATTTAAAAAATAACATAATCCAAATTCCATTGAAGTAAAAAATTAGAAAAAAATCTCTATTGATTAAAAAAATCATTAAGAAATGGCAACATTTTTTTTTCTATTAGTTAAAAGCAATTAATAAATTATAAAAAATGAATGAATAAACAGAATAATGAGAATTTCGGTTTATTCTGTTCATTTGTTATATTTATTTGTTTTAAAAAATATTAAAAATTAGTGCAACATTTTCAAAAACATACGATCATGGCAAAAATTTGTTCGACTGACCTGAGAGGTTTGAGGATGGCTCGATGTCGATCAACGGCAATAGCGGTGAGAGTGAAAACGGAAACGTTGACGCACAACTCCTGAACGAAGGGACAAAACGCGCACATGAAGTGCGGCAAGTTCCATCTTTGGAGCAGAGCAGCTTGGAACTGTAAAGTCACGAGTGTTGTTCACCGAGCGAGTCGTGGCTCCATCGGGAGTTCAAGCGGTACGTACCAATTATCGGGGAACACGGGGAAGCTCGGATAGGACTGGGAATTGCAAAACGTAAATGTGGGATATCCTACCTGAAAGGGTATGGCGAAGAGGCCGATGACGATATCAGCGAGGGCGAGATTCGCGATGAAGCAATTCGTTACGCTCTGCATTCGTCTCGATGTCGCGACTATCCACATCACCAGAAAATTACCAGCTACCGCGATTACGGATATACTACCGTAGCAAATACTCAAAAGGACTATTATACCAGTTGGAACGTCGTAAAGAACATCTGCAAAAATGAAAATCCGATTCAACGATTTTTTACTCCTATTTCCACGTGAAAAGATTATTTTAAAAGAAAACCGTATTTTTTTTCCGAAATTCAGTTTCCAAAACCATTAATTAATAATTCATTAAAATTTGTTACATTAATCTCACTTTAAATTTCAAAATACATACGAAAATAACATAATACAAATTCTAACGAACCAAAAAATTACAAAAAATCTCTATTAATTCAAAAAATCATTAAGAAATGGCAACATTTTTTTTCTATTTGTTAAAAGTTATTAATAAATTAGATAAAATTAATTAATAAACAGAATAATGAGAATTGCGATTTCTTTTATTTTCTTATTATATTTCTTTGTTTTAATAATTAATCAAAATTTGTGCGACAAAAAGTTTCCAAAATGTATAATTACTTATAAAAAATTGTGGCTGTACTAACAGTTCATACCTAAATTAGTTTAAAAAAATTTACTAAAATATTTGTAGGTTGATTACGTACTTTAAATAAAGATTATATTTTTTCAAGATTTAATTAAAAATATACAGTTTTTAAATTGTTCTCTACACTTGTAGTATAAGACGTTATTACTTGTCAAATTTCATAGTACCAGGTCAACCCAAAATATCCTATCAATTTTTATTTCCTTCTTTTTTTTGCGTCAACTTAGAAATTTGATTTTATCACAGTTTCGAAGGACTGTAGATCTTAATATATGGTTTTAATTTCAACTCGATACCACCACGCGTTCCCGAGATAGCGGGTCTTGACAGATGAGCGTCAACGTAGTTGACAGAGGACAAAAAAAGTCATCCTATAAGGGTTCCGTATTTTTTCCTTTTGAGATACAGATTCTTAAAAAACTCTTCGTTCGGAGTAGTTGGGGGAAGTTGAATACGATGAAAAAAAGGGAGGTCGAAAGTGCGTCGTATAAAAAACGAGAATTTCGTCGTTTCGTCAAAGCCACCAATGGGAGGGTAACAAAAAAAAGAAGAAAAAAAAAAAAAAAAAAAAAAAAACACAAAAACAAAAAAAAAAAAAAAAACAAAAAAAAAAAAAAAAAAAAAAAAAAAAAAAAAAAAAAAAAAAAAGAAGAAAAAAAAATACGTCACGAGTACCAATTTTGACGTACGCGCTGAGATATTTTTGGAACTTTTTTTTCGTTTCTTTTTTTTTTTCGTTTCTTTTTCGGTTGTTCATTTTTTTTTATTTCACCGGTCGTTATCCGAGGTTGGGAAAAGGTCTCGGATGCGTCTCGTACTTTGCGTAGACTCCTTTCTTTCTGTTTTTTTTTTTTTTTTTTTTTTTTTTTTTTTTTTTTTTTTTTTTTTTCCTTTTTATTTTTTTTCCTCTTCGGTGTTTGGGTGGGGTGGGTGGGGGGGGGGGGGGGGGGGGGGACGAGGGAGGGGAGAGATGAGGAACCGGCTGGTCGAACAATCCAACCGAGATAACCCGGAGAGCCTCGTAGGCCACGTGGCTGAACAAGAATGTAC
>JAPYZI010002723.1:0-22075 GCA_030523105.1 Ophioninae sp. A BG-2022a | reverse complement strand
AAAAAAAAAAAAAAAAAAAAAAAAAAAAAAAAAAAAAAAAAAAAAAAAAAAAAAAAAAAAAAAAAAAAAAAAAAAAAAAAAAAAAAAAAATTAAAAAAACATTCTTATTGTGTAATCGAGATAGAGAGAGGTACCATTTTTTTTTCCTCTATTTTTTTTTTTTTGTTGTTCTTTTTCGTTTTCTTTGTCCTCGTCTCATCGTTTTTCGATATTTCCTTTAGCTCGTCTCCTATCGTCACGAGGGATGTTAGGCGGGGATGCGTTCCTCGCATCAGTTACAGATGTGCCGAAAGTTTTATCCCCTCGCCGACGAAGCCCCTCACCCATCTGTGCCAACACCCTTGTCGATTTCATCCCCCTCGGGTAATCCGGAATCACGTCGATACTTCGTATTATCAGCGCTGATACGGGTATCACGCCTCCCACTCCCCCCCAACTACAATTTTTTCCCCCCGCAAACAAAAAAAAAAAAAAAAAAAAGCGTACAGAGTTTTTTTTTGTCTCGAAAAGCGAGACAAAAAAAAAAAATAGGTACAATCGTCCCGTTTAGGTTTCGAATTGGGGTGGGAATTGAGCTTGTTGGTTGTTTATTTAACGCTTCGTTGTCACGCCGGATAAAATCTAACTATTAGTTATGTTTCGGGCTAAATATCTGGTCCGAAAGATATTTAGTTGTCCAAGAACACATTCAGTTATCCCGAAAGACTTTTAGTGGTCTAAAAAGATTTTTAGTTGTCTGAAAAGTTTTATAGTTGTCGAAAAAGATTGATAGTAGTCTAAATTGAATTTTAGTAGTTTAAAAAGACTTGTAGTGATCTAAAAAGACTTATAGTTGTCGAAAAAGACTTTGAGCAATCTGAAAAGTTTTATAGTAGTCTGAAACGACTTATAGTTGTCTGAAATGATCTATAATAGTCTATAAAGACTCTTAGTGGTTTACAAAGACTTTAAGTAATCTGAAAAGTTATATAGTGGTCTAAAAAGACTTATAGTTGTCTAAAATTATCCATAATAGCCTAAAAAGATGTATAGTTGTCTAAAAAGACTCATAGTAGTCTGAAAAGTTTTATAGTAGGCTAAGAAGACTCTTAGTAGTCTAAAAAGACTTTTAGTGGTCTACAAAGACTTTAAGTAATCCGAAAAGTTTTATAGTAGTCTAAAAAGACTTATAGTTGTCTAAAATTATCTATAATAGTCTAAAAAGACTTATGATAGTCTAAAAAGACTTTTAGTACTTTAAACAGACTTTTAGTTGTCTAAAAAGATTTTTAGCAGTCTAAAACCACCACTATACCACTACACTGCCCTGCATTTTTATTATTCCTTGTGACTACAGCCTATCTGGTTCGTGTTAGTATCCACCTCTTATCATCGCCTCATTTTAAATTATCATAGTCAATTACTTTACACTTTTCAATTCGTTTTGAATACGTGGCGCGTTAAAAATCTTTTTTTTTTCGAAATTATTTTCCAGCCAAAAAAAAAAAAAACATTTTTTCAAATCTTTGATCGTTTGTGATATTTTCTAGCATTATTATTATTGTTCTTTAAAAATTGATTTTTCCTACGTCATCTACATTGCTTGAATGATTTTCTGGAATTTTTTCATTCTTTCATTTTTCACGTAGGACCGATGGTTTTTTTTAAAAATATCTTTTTTTTATTGATAAGTGACTTGGTAGATTTAAAATGGTGTGATCATCATGAAATTCTCCAGGATTCTGACTACGAAAAAAAAGCCATTGTCCTACGAACGAAAACTGCGGCTACGAACCCGCTGGCTATTTTCTAGCCAATGGGAAAATTGATTTAAATTATTTTCCGTTAATTCGGTAGCGCGTTCGTTCCCAAAACGCGGACACGACCGTAGGCAGTACATGGTTTTTCGACACTGACCGGAAGCTTGATTGCCGACGGGTGATTGCGAAATTCGTACTATAATTTATTCATACGTGGAATATTGCGATGACAATAATACAGTAACAACAATATTAATAACAACAATAATAATAATAATAATAATAATAACAGGGGTAAATGAAATTTGTTCGTATTCTGCTCGAAACTGGTATCTGTGACTATATTAGAATTATTGAATCCAAAACATTTACATTCAAAAATTGACTATTTACAAAAAAAAAATCGATTTTGAATTTTTTCGGGGAAAAAAAAAACTGTATAATATTTTGATTTCATATTCAAATATTGGCAACAAAAGTATTGTTGCGAAAGATGTATACCTTCGTAATAACACCGTTTTGAAAAACAATTAAATAATTTGAAATGTAAAAAATCTTCTAAATTATTCTATTATTTTTAATTGTGTATAAAAACTCAGAGAAGTTTTTAAAAAAGTGGAATATCCTTCAGATCAATCTTTTTTTTAGTAACATTTACTAATAGTCTTAATATTGTTAAAACTATATATCTGAACTTATATAGTTTAGATATATAGTTTTTTTTTTTTAGCAATATTTAGTAACAGTTTTAATATTGTTGCAATCTTATATAGTTTGAATATATATATATATATTTTTTTTTTTTAGCAATATTTAGTAATAGTTTGAATATTGTTGTAAACTAATATAGTTCAAATCCATATTTTATAATAAGCTTCCTCTCACCATAAAAAGATTGATCTACTGCATCCCCAATCGTAAACTAGGATACCATAGTGACTTTTTTTTTTCCATTAGTCGTCACCTGGCACAACAGAATTTTCAATGAATTTACGATACTGGCGAGCGCCATGAATCAACGATAATTCGGAATAATTGCGAAACGTCAAATGAAGCCAATCAAGGACACACTAGTATAGATCGATGACATTACAATACACAATTGTTGTCGCACCGCAGAGGGCCTGGGGTAGCTGCGAGGAAGCGAATAATTAAATTCACCCTGGTGTGACAGTTTTGTACATTCCGACCCACAGGAAATTCCGCACAACGTTTCAACCCCAAACAAACCCAAACAATATTTTAGACCACTGGGATTCCGAAATCTTCGAAAAAAAAAAAAAATATATATATATATATATATACTATTTTCACTAAAAATTCCCCTACGAAAATTCGTACGAAATTTTCTTTTACGAGTTTTTTTTTTTTTTTTTCATCTCGACGTGTGATAAATAAACCAGAAATAGTCGAAACATCAGATTTTCATAAATTTGTCACTGTAATTGTGATCCTTCAGGGGTGCAAAAATTTTTGTTGATCAATCAAACGGCATCAAAACGAGTGACGTAACTCGTTGGTTCTAGGGAATTAAATTACCAGGCTTCTCTTCCCTTTTCGTAAGACAGGGACGATTTTTTTTGACCCCATCGAGCAGGGGCTCATTCGACGAGCCTTTCGAAATGAAATTCCGGTCCCATCAATCTTTTAAATCCCGTTTAAGGCTATTCTCCAGCACTCCAGCAAAAAGAAAAAAGAAATACAAAAATAAAATACGAAATACGAAAATAAAAAAAACATTGCAAAATGCAACGTAACTCCTTTAACTTTGATTTCAAATAATGAAATAATAAAATAACAATGATTAATAATAAAAACTTACTTTTCCAGTCAATTGAATCATTTAAATTATTAACAACACGTAAAAAAAACATCAATTTAATAATTTTATTTATAAAAAGGTTTGTAATAAATGAACAAAATAATTTAATTTAATAAAAATGTATTTAAAAAAAAAAAATAGTAAATCCAACCATTCAATCAAATAAACGTTGAAATAATTTCAACGTTTTTTTTTTTTACGTATCTTCAGACACTAATCACCAGAATTTACAGAAAGGTATTTTTACGATAGTCATAAAAATAGAAATGTATAAAAAAAAAAAAAACGATCAGAAAAAAAATCGTCCCCATCCAAAGTTCAACGTCATAAAAAATTTGGCTCTGAAAAAAGCAACTGACGGACCTCTCTCGCGTTTGGTTGGGGCGAGAGAAAAGCGGTCGCCAGAATCGAGGGTGGATGACGCTAACGCAATTGCGGCAACGAGTATCGATCATTCATAATGTTCGTCGGACGTTTAATCAGCTAGTACGGCCACGTCGTCGTCATCGTCGTCGTCGTCCTGCGTATAATTTATGCAGACAAATGGTGTGCTATAATCTCTCTGATTTCGAGAGATCCGTATATATACCGTACGTATATATGGATCGTGTATATTAATAGCCCTTGTATATAGCGATCCCTCATCGATGGGTTTAAGCGCTTTCAGGACAAGTCGAACTCCCTAAAAATGCACTCGAACAAAACAATGTATATTAACGACTAATTAGAAAAAAAAAAAATTAATTAATTTTTATCAATATTTCAATATTTTTTTAATTATTTTAATTTTTCATCCTCAACAGAATTATATTCCGAAATTTGTTGAACTTGTGATTATTCAGTTATAATGAAATAATGAATTAATCATTTATTTTATTTCTTTATTATTTACTATGTAATATTGCATCTATTAATATCTTATATAATATCTATTTTTATCAATATTTCGATTTTTTAAAAATTAGTTTTATTTTTAACCTTCAATCCGTGAGGGTAGATCGTTCTTTTTCCTGGCCCAGAATTATATTTCGAAATTTTTCGAACTCTTGATTATTCAATTATTATGAAATAATGAATTAATCATTTATTTTATTTTATATTTATTTCGCACTATAATATTTTCAATATAATGTATTTTTTAATAAAGAGCAACCTCTTTCCATTGAAACCGTTTAGAAACATTATATACCTACTCGCGGATATCAATAATTAATTTGTCGAATTCAAAGGTCGTTCTAAAAATAGTTAAAATTGACGATAATATTATCCATAAATATAAAGGGGCTAAAATTCCACTTGGCTATAAACATAGATGGACAGGTCTATATTTCAACAAACATCCATACCTATTTCTGTGCCAGAAACGGCGTCATCCAACCTTATATCGATCCAATAAATATCTTCCCTCAGCTAGAATTACCCAATGTGTCGCCTGATAAACACAAATATCCTATCGCTTTTCCATCCACTCTTTTTCTCTTTTCTATGATCCTGGGAATACGAAAAAGAACCGTGTGGATGATCGCTCGACTAAATTTAAACAGCTATTGAAATGGAATATTTCAGGGGTAGTAAAAATAAATGCATGATTTTTTCAACAGATGGATTCAGTTGTTTACGTTAGAAAAATAAGATCTCATACTAAACAAATATTTTGTGATTTATCATGGTCGTATAAAATCAAAAATTCACCGCGCTTATCTTTGATTTTTATTAAAAGCTACAACCAAGTAGAAACTTAAAACAAAAAAAAAGAGTCCCGATACAATCTGACCACAGTGCAGCAAAAACGCGGACTCGCTGAAACGTACAACGTGTCAAAAAAGAACAAACGATCAACGACCAAATCCACGCGTCGTTTTTTTTTTTTCCTTTTATGAAAAAATAAACCAACATCCCAAGAAATCCGACAAATAAAAATCCTACCTTCGTATCATGATAAATCTCCTCTGTCCTTCTTTATTCCGTATTGAGGACGATCGATATTGATATTCCCAGGAAATTCAATATTTTTCCTTAGCAGGGTTTTAATCGAGGTTAGAAAAGAGAAAACTGTGGAAACACCGCTTCCAATCCGATTTCAGGTGGCTTCGAACGAAAGAGAGGAAAAAATTCTTTCGCGAATTAAAACGAATCGACAATCTCTCTCGTATAACGGTCCATTTGCGGTTTCTGTTTCAGTGAATTGAGGTGGAAATAGTCGGGCGGGACACGTGGGAGCTTGGCAACAATGAATTGTTCGATCAACCGGAAGTAAACGGTCGAAGTGTCACTTCGATCATAAAAACGACGGTTTTAGGAATCAACGGGTGGTGGGGTGGTGGCGGCGGTCGTGGCCGGGGTTCGCCAAAGTTGAAAAAAAAAAAAAAACAACTGGTGAATCTTCGGTTAAGTTGAACGCGATGTACAAGCTACTGCGATGGGGCTCCGGCCGTATGCTAGCCTTCAGCGTTATCGTCCTCTCGCTTCTTCTGTGTCTTTACTACGTCAGCCAGACCCAACAAACCCCCAGCACAGGTGCCGGACCGGCAGCGGCTCTTCTCGGCCCTGAAGGTACTAGGTACGACGGCAGCGCGAGCGGAAGTTCCCCCGGTTCTTCAAACCCAAACAAAATCACCACTAAACTTGCTCAATACAGCGAGACACCAACGGACTTTGGAATTGCGACCCAAACGTGTCCCCTCATTAGACCGAGAACAGCCGACATTGACGCTCAGGAACAGTTCAAGAAATTCGACTTCGAGGTAAGTGAATTTTTTAACCTTTTTTCAATGCCTGATGTTCTTATATTAGGCCTAGTAAAAATAAATCCATTATTTTGTCGAACATATTCAATAGATCCGATAGATGGCGTTGACAAAAATGAGATCTCGTACTGAGCAAACTTTTACGACTACTTTGTTATTGTTTGATTCCGGAAAATAATGGATTTTTATTTACTACGACTGATACGAGCGTTGGAACAAATGAATGTCGTTTTACTGCGCACATCCGTCTGGTATTTGATGAATCATGGGGATGGGCTTTCGATCTTCACGAAAATTTTTTTTCTGGCGACTCGCGATAGTTTACGAATTATCGAATTTTCAATTTTGCAATTCAAAATATTCTAGCAGACCCAGGCAAACCCAAACGACGCTATAAAATCGGTTTCGCAGGGAAGAATTACCAAAATAAAAAAAAATACGAATACCCAAAAGATACAATTTTTCTGGGAACGTAAAATCAGAGAGTGTCGACGAAAACCTGGAATTCCCAATCAACGGATCATTATTTTTTCAACGTTTGCTTCAAGCCCCCGACTCGTTAATATTGAACTCAAAATTTCTCCGGGTCGGAAACGCTCGTCGGAAACCCCAGAAAAAAAAAAAAATCCCCGACGAAAAAGAAGAAGAAAAAAAAAAAAAAACGATGCAATTGCCCAAAACGTCGCGCTGAATTTTTACATCACTTCAATTTTCATTGTTAAAAGTGCCCACGCTGGGAGCTTTGTTCGTTCGTTTCGGTTTTTTTTTTTTTTCATTTTTTTTTTCTTCCTTTTTCGTTGTATTTTCCCGCTTTTCCACTCCCCATTCACTGTCCGGCAGTTTTTTGCGAATTGGATTAACTGACGTGCGCTCGCGCCCCGTGTCGAATTGAATAATTACGTGACGGAAAGGAGGATGGAGCCATAGGTGACAGAGACCAAGAGAGGGTTGGAGAAAGATACAAAGAGAGAATGGGGATGAGAAAAGCGACAGAGAAATCGAGAAAGAGAAACTACGAGGGAAAGGGGCAAGGAGAGACAACAGAGAAAGGGAATGAGGGTGGGGGGGGAGGGGTTGGGGTAGAAACGTGGAGACAGCGGGATGCCCGGGCAAAAGCCAACTCGATTAAACGTTGGGCGCGTCCCGAGTTCTCTCTTTTGCCGCTGTACACCACCGCACATTTTTTTATGAATGTGTATAAATATATAAATTTTCTTTTTTTTATTTTATTTCTTTGGTTTTAACGAATGCGTTTGCCGAGTTTTAGGTATTTCTCTACTCAATTACACTCCTACCCAATAGTGCTTCCATTGGCACAGCTAGAATCCTTTTTGTCATCTTAAAATCCGTCCCGAATGGAATTCAGGTGGAAAAAAAAACAGATGTATATCTTTAGAAAAAAAAAAAAAAAAAAAACAAGGTTTAATCATTTTTTATAATTCATTTTACCTGTGACGGAGAATCTCCTCGACGTAAGTTTACGTAACTGGAATATGGAGAATAATTGAATAACGTGTTTATACCAACATCGATGAATTTTCAATTTTCGATGGTTGTTAAATACAGTTCGAGTATTTTCGTAGAGAGAGGAAGTGGAAGAAAGAGGAGGGAAAGATTATTCCGGTTGAGAAAAGCGATTAGGACGTGTCAGTTCTTCGCGGGGTGAAGCTTTTCACCCCTTTCAACCCCTCAGCAATCGCTCTATAGTTATTCACATTTTGGTCCGTGTCGAGCCAGCATCCACTTGGAAACTTGAGCCTCTTTTCGCACCTACCATTTCTCGGTCCTCTCGTATGGATTCGTTTCTCCGCATGGAAGAGTTTTTCTAGATTCACTTGCGGTGAACTCGACTTCCAAACGACGATGTCTTCTCTCGTGCGAACCCGAAGAGATCTCGGCTTCAACGAAAAATGCTAATTTAGCTGGCTATCTCCATAGTAAAACACATTCGTATAGGTATTTTTGGTAAAGAGATTTTTTAAGGAGATTCGACTTTGAGGCTCGTCCTCGTAAAAGCCTAGTACTGACCTCGAACTCGACATTACGTCGAGTCCAATGTCTTCCTCTTTGAACAAACGTGAGCCATTGCTCGATCTATTTTGAAGGATATTTTTTCAAGATGAACGTTTCTTGGAAAGAAGGTTACTTAAACACAGTCTAATACTTGAAAATAAACAAAACGTTTTTTTTTATTTCAATTGTTACGAAGAAATCTTCGATTTAATATTTTTAAAGTGTCACTGAATGGTTATTTTGTAAAAAAGCCAAAAATCTTGATAATTCGACGCATGCTAGTTCTAGATTGAATTATAACACATTATTTTCGAATTTTTGGTAATTAATTTAGTACGTTGTTTAATATGGAATTTAATTTAGCACAGTAATTATGAATTTAACGATATTGCTTTTGGGAACACGACTTCTGCAGGCGTTAATGGTTACAAAACGAATGGAGCGATATCGTCGCGAATTCTGAAAAAATTATATCGTCGAAACGAACCAATCAGCAATCCTTGGAAAATCCAGTAAATATTGAAATTTTCGATAATTATTGATAATAATTATAATATTGCTTGAACGGATTAATTAAATTTAAAAGTGACAATTTTATTCTTCGTCAATTGAAACAGATGTACAATTGTAGAGTCGCCGATAAAACTTTTCATAAAAATTATGGAAAGTGGAAAATTAACGAGAAATAACGTTTTATGAAAAAGATTGCATTAGTAAAAGTCATACATGACACATATTCCTACTTTTAGATTGAAATTCATCGTAATAAAATATAATAATCGTGCATAATGACAGAAATGATTAAAAAAATGTTATTTCAATTTCCAAACGATTTAATTATATTTTGTTGAAGCTCGAAAGACCCTGTAGTGTAAATTGACGTTGGGAAAACGAAGGTCTGCAATTATTCGTGAAACTTTAACCGTGCAACGAATTCAGATTCATAGCCTGAAAAAGTGTTGGTGGACCGTTTGTTTAAAGTTCGAGAAAGAAAATGGGGTTTTGGCATTTTCATTTGGCATTTATGTTGGACGAGGTGTGGGTAGCTTGTTGGTCAATTGGAGGACGTAGGTGAGTCAGGAACCTCGCCAATACACGTGTCCATTGAAACGAACAGGAAAAACGTCACGTGGGAACCGCTGCAAGCAGCACGTATGCGAAAGTGTTGAAAAAAAAAAAAGAAAAAAAATAGAAAAAAAAAAATAGTGTTCGCCCCTTTTTCGTTTGCACGAACAAGTGGAAATCCCGACACGGAAAATACACGTACTCGTTTGTCGGGCTGCACACGAGGACAAAAGACGTGTCGTAACGAGTGATGCGTTGACGCTGACCTGAAAGTTTGCGTGACATCACCTCGTTTGTGGAATTCCAAGTCGATATGACGTGACCTTAGGAGAAAGCTAGGTCACAACCTCCCCTCAACCCTCCTTCTTGTCTCTTTCTCTTGGCTTCAACTGTCAGAAGCCATTGTGGGAAATTAGTAATGTTATTCATCAGTTGCTCACTGGGGACGGACTTTCCGACCGCGATTGTAGTTTTGCCTAATTTCGTCTCGAGTGTTACACTCGAGGTACGTGCTTGTGCCAATTAGTACGTTTGACAGTATCGAATCGAATAATCCAGCTCGCCGGAACTTTTTTCAACACTTTTATTACCCGATTCCGCCACTTTTTAAAATTCTGCTTCGTTAAGGATCATCGAAAGACCTCAATTCGAATAATTATACTCCTGAAGCGTTTATTTATTAAATTGAAAAGTTTCAAGTGGATCTGGAATCGTTTAACGAATTCTCGAGACAAAAGAGGTTCTCAAACAATTTTATTTGTATTTTGATACATTGTTACATGAATATTATTTTTAATACAATAGTATTAGGTAACATTAAATATATTATATTTCATTTATTTATGTTCAAGCGAAGGTTTAACAAATATTGACCCATTTGATAGAAATTACAAATAAGTTTTCATTAATTAGACAAATCGACGTATCGAATAGAGGATAGTCGATGTTTCGACGGGTCCTTAGTTTATACTTGGATCCAAATTCATTAATTGAAACAAGCTGAGAGGAACAGCCTGATCGGAACGATTATTGAAAGCTGCTGGAATTCGCACGAGGGTAGCCTGGAAAATCTCGAGCTTGAATCATCCATGCAAATGTACGTGAACATTCGTACCGCTATGCATGGTGAATCAGGAAGATTAAAATTCAGAAATATGAGAATTCATAAATTTCAAGAATTTCAATATCAGAATTCCGAGAGCTCAAAACAGAGTAAACTCAATTTGTTCCATTTTAGTATCGAGTTTTGTAGCGGGTCAATTCGTTCGAATAAAAGCTGATAAAGTGACCCAATGCGATGCTCATAAGTCACGATCCAATGTTGCATATTGAAACCCTTAATTGTGATGCAAGGTTGGTTCTCTGAGTATCATCAAAGTCCCACAAGCCGTTTACACTCACGTGGATGTGCGCACGCATCTGTGGAATCTAGACCGAGTTCAAAATGGAATCGATACTTAGCTGCGCAAAGCTACGGCATCATCATCGAGTTAACTGTCTAGATCTATTAGCTCTCACACGATTGGTTCTCAAACAAACCTCTTGGGGGCTACAATGTGTCTCCATAGTCACCCAACCTCCTCATCTTCGAGCCTGCCATATCCGGGATAGGATGATCAAAGCCTCGTCAAAGTCTGACTAATGCTTAATTGCATATCGAGAAGATGGAAGGATTATTCATTGTGAATAGAGATTGCCAGAGAGGAAGGGAGAGAGAGAAAGCGGAGGAGGGGAGGGGTGGAGAGACGGAGCAACCGAAGCGTCGAGGAGTTGCATGGAGCACTCGCGCCTCCACCAGTCTTATTAGCCATGATTGAATGATCGACTTAGTCAAGTCGAATTGGGAATATCCGGAACCGCGATGAGTTCCGTTCGAGGCGTGTCACTTGAGAATCCTCTGGACTTTCATCGATGATGGATAATGTTGTTCTTTTACATTTAACTAGGAGGCCCCGATATATCCAACATTTCTCAATTCATTGACTTGCCTAAGCTAGATATTCTAGAATTTTATGTAGATGGGAATTCTAGAAATCGATGCCTGAACATCACGAGGTAGACCGTAGTTTTTGGCAAAAGCAACAGTTTCGGCGTAAAAACAGTCACGACTGCTACGTCATTATGAATTTTCGTGGATTTTGCTGTATTTTTTACACTTCTGGGTGGCTTTTTCCTAACGGATTATTTGGAAATTGTCTTCCCTTCGATTTTCCAATAGAGCAGGGTACCAGGAACGTATAAGGTTTATCAGGGATGGAGAGGCAGTCTATGAGAGACACTGGGATATGCCTAGAGACTTTCCAATGTTCGGATCGGGATGTCTGGTAGCTGCTGTTTCAATTTTGTCTATCAACGAGGAAGTTCTATCGGTTCGGAAGATTGCAACTGGTAGATGAGAGAATCCGGTAGACAAGGAACCAATGTCTCGATATCTATATACGTATACGTATGTTCGTGTATGTAATCTGACTGGAATCGCAGCACTTTGCGGGTAGACTCGACAGACAATTCTGTATGCGGTTGTCGTACACAATCTGCTTCCCCTGCCTCTCCTTCAGCTGTTTTAGGTCATATCCCAGAAGCGTTCGTGCTCATCCCCAAATCTCGCGGTTCGCCGGGAATGGATACTCCAGAGGTAGCAGAGAACACGCTGTTACAAACCGCGTATAGGCTCTCCTCCAACTTGCTGGCTGCTTATTGATGATAGGGAAACCTAATATGAATGTTCTTGACGCATCCATTTATTGCTTCCCCCAAATACTTGGATAACTGACTCGCGTATTGTTCGTGGAACTCATCAGTAAGGAATCTTCAATAAGGAATGCCTATTAGATAGATCGGTTAGAAAGTTTGAGGGGTCTTTGGTGACTGGCATCTGAGGTATCATCCCGGCCCGAAATGTGATCAGACATTTCCGATTTTACGTATAGTCCCGACCTATCTTACCTTATCTGAGTTTCCTAATTGGGCAAGGACTGAAACTGTTCAGAATATCACTAATCTTTTCCAGGTAGAACATTGATACTTTCTAAATATGAAAGCTCGACCTGTTGTCAATGTTTTTTTCGTTGTCGAAGATACGGATAATAAAATGTTAAAATATAATACAATTTATTATCATGGGATCGTACAGAGCCTTGGATTATCTAGGGAAGGCGGATCAAGGACGGTACTTTTTCCGAAGTCAAATATCTACAGTCGATGGTCACACGAGAAACTCTTGAAATATTCTTAAATCCATCTGTAACAGGTCTTGAACCAATGTCGATAAAATTCTGGGTGTACGTTGGTCGGATGGTTCGTATTGTAAATCCCAAATACATGCAGACTGCAAAAATATTCAGACTCGTATCATTTACCGGGATTGGCCTGAATCGATAAGTCAGACTTCACCAAAGTGACACTCGAGACGCCTGTGCCTCCGTTGACGCGAATGGCCTCAATTCTTGAAACTTTGCTGGCAAATCCAGCTACTTTGGTACTTCACTTCTGCAACTGACACTTTCGGTTCTACGTAGCTCGTTGATGCAAGTAACACTTGAATGAGTGCCAAGTCGGCTCTTCGAATTGCGGCTCTATAGATACCCCGGCAAATGATAAGGTCGATTGCTCCGATGCTCGCCGAAATTGTCCATTTGATTGCACGATACTCGAGGTGCAATTTGATCGCAAGCTTCCTTATAACTTCAGCGCTAAAGGACCTTTGAAATCTCAATGGTATTGTCGTACGACAACAATGTCGCGTTATCAACTTTTGCGATAACAAGAGGGAATTTATATCGATATGCAAATGAGCGAAAACTCTTGCCAAGATTTGATTGTCCATTCACTTGTATCGCGTCAGCATAAAACCCCGGTGCTGGCTCCAGGGAATTTAGTGGTGCTCACATAGAGAATAGTCGAGCACGCATTGTGCGGAGTTACCTAACTATATTAAACGTGATTATGCAGCTGCACAAGAAGATCCATGTGTGCTCCGGTTATCAAGAGCTCCTCACGGTCCTCGGTTTAGGGGTAGTCGTATGCCAGCTCTTATTACAAGTACCTTACTGCAATTTGGCTCAACTATACAAGGTGTCTCAAAGCCGCTAGAAATAGGTCGAGTTGTTAATTGTCAAAGCCAACTATAGCTCCAAGTAGATTATGAAATTTTGAAACGAAAAGTCCTTATCCATTTTTCTCGCCGATGAATAGTTGCTTCAATATCAATTGATTAACTACTAGCCAATCGCGCGCACCGCGGTACGTCAGTGGGCGTGGCGTTCTCCCCACCACGCGCGCGTCAGCCTACACGCGACATCCGCTGCGTCTCGCGGGTGAATCGGATTGGCTGTAATCTTTTCATCGATACACGCTTAACCGCGCGTCTGACAGGAAAGTGCTCAAGGACTTTTCGCTTCAGAATTTTACGGTCTACACTAATACGTGGACTGCGAATCCTTCACTTTTGCCACATTTTGTATCGCCGTCGTAAAAGCGTGCCGTAATTCGCACGGCCGATTCTCTTGTTCGCACGTGGCGTTTGGAATTCACGAATTATTCCGTGCACCCTAATGCTCTTCGAGAGTCCTCTCCATCGGCATGAATTATCGAAGTAATGTCGGCATATAGCGCGGAATATATGTTGCCGGAGCGCACTGCAGCCGGTACGAAAACGCGCCCATATGTATATACATATATATGTGTGTATAATACCATTTACTGTGCGGTGTACGACAGTCGTCGCGTCCAGAAATGTCGGTTCGTTTCCTGCTAGGAAACCCGTCTGTTCCTATTAACCCGTGGGGCTTATATGCGCTGCCTCAAGAGATCGTGTGGACCTTGGTACTACTGTTATTTCGTCTATTCGTATATACAATTACAATGCACATGCACATATATAAATACACCTTGTGTATAGTACAGCTACACATACAATGAGCCCTTCCTTTCCTCGCGTCATTTACATTTCTCTCTCTCTCTCTCTCTCTCTTACTCCGCTTCGCGTCTTTGACAACCTCGCGCTAATGGAAGTCAAAATGGACTCATCTGCATTTCTGCTCATTTCCCTCTAGTAAATTTTCAATTGCTTTGCGATCGCACTCACTAGTCAGTATGGATCATGGCAGCAGTTACGAAAACCTAAAAATCTAAAATCGTAAAATGTAACAACCCGTAACAAAGCTTTCGTATTAGTAACCACGAATTGATCGCAATAAAAAAAAACGCTTATATGAAGACCGGAAATCAGTAAAAATCGAGTATTCGATTCAATAACGTACATATCTCGAGTTTTAGAGCGTAAATAGCCCTTTGGCTTCTGGCTCACTAAAAAGATACGTAAGGTCTGAATCGGAGCTTCAAAAAAATCGATAGCTAAAAATATAGCATTCTCCCTCGCAAAGGAACAATTTTATTGGATTTGGAAACGACAAATCCAAGTCAGAGGAGGGATATTTTTCGCCTCCTAAAGGAAAGCAATTTCCAATTGTAATCAAACCTCTACACCGGCCGTAAAAAAAAAAAATAGAAAATCTTTTCTCCGGCACCCTAACGTATTCGTATATAAATATATACGTATGAATAATACATTGTACATGCATCGATCGCCACGGGCAGTTTCCCTGGCGTCGTTCAACGAGAATTCAACCCCGTTGTGTATGAATACGCATACGGGAAGAAATATAGGTCAGTCTTCATACAAAAAAAAAAAAAAAAAAAAACAAATTGTACAGTCACGAACCGACAACTCAATTTTCAATTTCCGCCTAAAAAAATACTCGGGTGACCAAGAGCTCAAAAAAGTTTGCCATCTTTCATTCATTTTTGTTTCAACGGCCGCGCGAAATTTTTTGTTACATTTTTAATTAACCTCGAACAGAAGAACGTGAAAGAATACAACGATTGCCCTCGGGCGTACCACCCGATTGGACAATCGTTTCCACAAATTGCGAGCAGGCAACGAAAAAGAAAAGAAAATTGTTGATAACTATAAGCTTTTTTTCGAGGCATTGGAAGGCTAACATCGATCACAAAATCGTTCAACCGTTTGGCACAAAGAGGCTGGGGCTGATAGAGGCAATGGTAAAAGCGATTTCGATAATAGCAGACAGATAGTTTGATGGATATCTTCACAGGGGAACCCACGATAATGCATGTACATAACTACATATATATGAGGTATTTCATACAATTTTACCTAGTCACTGATCCCGGCAATTTTCGATTTTAGTGATGTGTCTTTTTTTTGTAAAATTGTACCCTATGAAAGAAACATTTAGAGAAATTTTTAGGTTTTCATCTCTTCTTTTTTTAGAGTAATAGTATTAATGGAGATAAACGATAAAAAATGATAAAACACGTTCCAAAAAAATATAATTCATTCGAGAAAAAATAGAATCGAAAATTGGCTTACGATGGGACTAGTCTGGAAAATCATAGAACGGGTCATTCTATTTTATAGATTTAAAAATATTATTTTTTTATAATTTTTTGTTTGAAAACAAAATAGTATTGTTTCTTTTTAATTGGTTATTTTTTCATATTTTTTAAATCGAAGTTTGCGACATTCTTTTTATAACGGGCAATTTTACATAAAAACATCGCGATACTAAAAAATAGTTGCGGTCACGGGCTACCTGAAATAGCGTGGAATGCCTCATATGAATGTATGCACGTTTGTGTATATATAAATATACGAGGAGGTCAAATCGATCGTACTTTACTTTTCCGTATCAAGAAACTGCGATCCTCCACACACGCGAATATCAACGGTGAGCTTGTACCCTCTTGTTCCCTCTGCTTTATAACTCGTCGAGTCACGTGACTCGCGTCATTCCGTTTGCTGATCGGCTCGATATATGCATAAGTCCGGAGGCAATTTGAGGCGGCTAGGTAGGTTGCTTATATATTGAGACATATGTATACAGTGATTTACAACTGCCAGAGTTTTGTTTGCGATCAAACGGTGGCTTCAAATACATCAAAGTCCATTTTTTGGTCAAATATAATGAACATGAATACTTGCTTGATAAATGGGATTATGAAATGTTTATTTAAAAGCTGAATCTCGTAAGATTGTTATACTTTTTCCATTTTGTTAGTTCAACGAAAATGCAATTTACAAACAATCATCGATGATGCATGTAAAAATTTAAAAAAAGACAGTGTTAGTAGGTCGTCCAGAAAAAGAAATGTTCCATATACGTTCTTATAGATATTCGCATGATAAAAAGTGATTCCCAAAAAAAGCCAAGTTCGCATTCCGGCAGTTCATAGAACGCGAAATTCTAACGAGAAAAGTCCCGAGCCACTTTTTTCTACGACGCATCGTTGCGGAGATATTCATCGATGAGTAAAATAGCCAATCCGGTGCGCCGGCGAAACCACGTGAGTGCAAGCGTTCAATAGCAAGCGCGGGCCACGCCCCTACTCCCGCTTCCACTCCGGATGAACCGCAACTGATTGGCTGACTCTGTTCACGCGATATCTCTCTAACGATGCATCTTAGAAAAAAACGGAAAAGGACTTTTCTCTTCGAAATCTTGCGTTCTAGCGATTCCGATAGTATTTGACCGTACATTAGGTTCACCTTGTGTATACACGACGGAAATGTGTTCCGGAGATCGCACGGCTAATTCCGGCTGGATTGCAATTAAAACTGTAGCTTCTCATTTCGTTAGTTTCGACCCGGAGGAACTGAGGCTAATTTTCTCGAGTCTACCAACGTCGGTAATTTCGTTGCCTCGACTTTCGCGACCTTGCGTCAGCGAAGAGTGTATACGTTGGACCGTGTGTCAATAGTTCTCGTCCATGAAAAAAATTATGAGCAACTACCGTGAAATTGTTTATCCAGCGTTCAAAGTTGAACGTCTCAACGAATTTTTATCGCACGATATATTTAAAACAACGTTTTCCTCGCAGTAACATTTTCTTTATAGTCGCCAAGGGAACTCTAATAATTATGAATCACCTTATACATACACATATATATAGAACCACGTAGACGCGTCGCCCTTTTGGCCCTCGAGTCATCAATACGTGATAGCTGTTCGCCCTCCGCGAACTGTTATCACGATCTACACGACGAGCTCTCTTCCACAGGGAAACTCACCCACATCTATTCTGTCCTTCCTGCACGCTAATCGTAGACTTCGTAATTTCTCGACAAACGAAACAAGCGTTACAGAATATTCTTGATATTTATCACGATAAGGAACGTAGGGTACTTCAATAATTACTTGTCGAAATAGGACGTCGGAATAACATTTTTTATTGACCATTAAATTATCAAATTTTCATACTTGGACTTTTCATGGTCCATGAATTATTAATTAAAAGAACAAGTCCTTAATGACCAGCCGGAAGTAGAAAAGTGATATTCGAACAGTATTTTCCTTCCTTAAACTCCTTAGGAATCGTAACGGGTTGTTTTACGAACAAATATATCGAATAATTATTCGTGTCAACTATTTTGATTGCTCGTAACGAAAAACCAACCTTCACCGAATTAAAATTAAAGTGAAGAATGTGTGTTGGCCCGAATCTTTAAAAGATACATCGAGTACTGCGAAGTACACGTAGCAAAAATAATTACGACCTCAAAACCAACCTTTTTTTACGAGCCTCTTTTCCCATATTGAGAACACTACCTCCCCCACCCCCTTAGCTCCTTCCCGTTTCTTTCACCTCTTTTTATTCATCTCTCTTTTCCTCCGCGAGAAACCTCACGGAGTTGACACTCCGCGCACTCCCGGGAGAACTTACTCTCTCCACGTATACATCCACGTTCCGTTCTCTTCCTTGAGTGACTCCCTGTGCAACCCTCCTTTTCTGACTCAACATCTTCATCCCCGGCGGAGCTAAAGGGCCATACATGACCAGTTCTCTTTGGATAATGTAGTCGCTTCGAGGACCTACATCCGTCGTCGGATAAAAAATTCGAAGCGAATGAAGAGAGAGAGAGAGAGA
Organism: Ophioninae sp. A BG-2022a; assembly: GCA_030523105.1. NCBI lineage: Eukaryota > Metazoa > Arthropoda > Insecta > Hymenoptera > Ichneumonidae > Ophioninae sp. A BG-2022a. The sequence goes on along the minus strand of JAPYZI010002723.1, from coordinate 3,740 downwards.
AAGGGATGCGACCTACGCCTATAAGTACGGTCTGGGGTTGTGGATGAGTATGTATAGTATAAAAGGTACCAAGTAGACAGAGGGTACTTGGCGTTGTACTCGTCTTACCCTCCATCACGATTCCTTGAAAGGTACTACTATTTCCACACATGAATATACATATATATATATTTAGACACCCCCATGATATATATTAGGGTATATGGGGATATTTATATAGATATATAGATATGTATATTGGTCCATATATCGAGTATACGTCGACGCTCCCATATATATATATAAGGGTGTCTATGGACATCCCTGGGGATGGCAAGCACGATAGTGAGTGATACCCTCTCTTTCACTTGCATACGACTGTGCATAAATGAAAATGTTTACACGAATATTCACCCGCGTGCTTAAAACTGTTCCCCAGTCGATTTCGCGTTCGATCTATCTTTTATTTCACGCTCTTGCTCGTGTGATGAAACTGTAGAGGTAGTAAAAAGAAATCCATGATTTTTCGAACAGATGGCTTTAGTTTCTAGGGATTTAATGATAATCTTTAAAAACTATTTTTAGGGATTATTATTATAATACCTAAAAGCAGTTACCAGGGATCTGATTATAATCCCTAAAAACAGTTTTCAAGGATCTAATAATAATCCCGGAAAGCTGATTCTAGGGATCTAATAATAATCTGTTAAAACAGTTTCTAGGGTTTTCATAATAATCCCTAAAAAGAATTTTACAATGAATATAATAAATGGTCAGGCTGGTATTTTCAAGAAATGGTAGTTTTCTCTTGGGGAAGCATTGATCCTCCAGGTGCTTCTATGCATCCACCCACTTTCCGTTTCTCTACGGATCGGGCGTTATACGAATTGGCAGATGAGCCATTCTCGCGATAGACAGCAAAAAAAAAAGTTTCGCGAAAGATCGAACGTGGACCGAAAGATGTCCAAGAATAGAAAAAGAGAGAGGAAAGAGGGCAAGAGGATTGTAGGAGGTAGAAGTTCTCACGACATCAGCTATATCGCAACGGTAGCGTGAGCAAAAGGCTTTGGCTGTTCCTTTCTCCACTCTTTCGTCGTTTTTTTTTTTTTTTTCATTCCTCCTTGTATTTTATTCTCGTTCTTATTTCCATTCGCTTTGTGCGGCGAACAGGACTCTCTTTGAGGGCCTCGTCCTTTCTCACGGGTACCCACCTAAGATCCGTACCGATGCACTTGTCTATGTGGCAATTCATCGAGGGGTCAGCCATTCACCATTTTACTTCTCGCATCGATCTGCCTCCGCCCTCCCCCTCCCGCTGGTCCCGCCATCTCGTTTCTTTTCATTTGCATTTTTACTGATCGAAGAGTTGGGCTATCACGACGATTTATAAATCAAAGTTATTTTTAATCCTCTGAAGTTAAAACAACTCTTGGATCCCTAATGATCTTACGACACCCTAAAATCAAAATAGTACTTTCACAGTCGATTTATAAAATATAGCGAAAGATTTACTTTAACGACGAAATAATTAGCGATCATACAGGAAAAATTAACGCATATTGAATTTTTACAACAATCATAGGAAACCAAATATATTTTGAGTATGCCTGTAATTGTTGATTAATTCTCATTAGAGATTGTATATATTATATATCATATAAAAACCTCCATATTTAGTGACTTTTTGGCTCATTATTTATATCGAAAGAATTATCCGAACGTATTTATTCAATTTGAAAAGTGAGACATTTAATTATTATTTAACCCTGAAAATTAACGTTTCAGAGTATTAATTTATTGTTGAATCAATGATTAGTAAGCGTAAACTTGTAAATAATAATACCTTAAGGAAAAATGTTTTTTTTTTTTTGGTAATAAATGACATAAAAAAATTGACGTAAAATATCGTTGCCTTCCAACGATGAAAGGTTCATCTTTGTGATCTTCAAGTGAACCACCAATTCTTTATTCGAGAAAATAGCGTACCGAACGCCATCTGTCGCCAGTGGTCGGTTTCATATATAAGCCAATACCTATAAATGGTAACAGCTGTTTACCTGTTACCATTTATACTCGTTCGATCTCAACGGAGGCTTATCCATCGTGGTTGGACGAGTCAACTCCTCGGCCCAGACGTTCCTCGGATAAAGCTTTTCCTCCCACCTCTTCCTCTCATACCTTTCTTGCATCCCTCGTCATCCCTTTCTTGTCTCGCTTTAGCTTCATCTCTTGATGCATGGTAAAATCCTTCCTAAATCTCTCGCAAACGGCTCTTCAAGGTATTGGAAAAAGTGTACACGCGGTACACGTCAGAAAGCTCTCTCGTTCAAAACGTATTTCTCACCGACGAGGTTGCAACATCAATCGGTGCAAGCCAAAAGCACAAAAAACCACGACCGACTGCTCTCGCAATCTAGATCGGATTTATTATTATCGATGTATTTTATTATTGAAGAAAATGACGTGACAAATGCTGGTACAATTACCAATTTGAGGGAATTTAGAAATAAGATTATTTTTACTCCACCGTTATCGTGTTTTGTTGCCTACGGATTGTTGCCAGTTTCGTACAATTGGACCAAACGTTCCTTGTTCAGTCCAATGGTACTAAACTGGCTACACTGGAGTCAGTATTTAATATGAAAATAACCCAATTGTTGCCAGTTTCATAAAACTGAGCCAATCGTTCCTGATTAAATCCAATGATACTAAACTGGCTACACTGGTGTCAGTATTTCATTTGAAAATAACCCAATTTATTGGCCAGTTTCATAAAACTGGGCCAAACGTTCCTGATTCAACTCAATGGTACTAAACTGGCTACACCGGAGTCAGTATTTAATATGGAAATAACCCAATAGTAGCCAGTTTCGTAAAATCAGGCTTAGCTTTCCTCATTTAATCCAATAATACCAAACTGGCGACACTGGTGATAATATTAAATATGGAAATAACACGATTGTAGCCAGTTCGCTACAACAGTCCTCCATCCTTCAAATTAACAACAATTTTACGAAACTGGCGACAATAGAGTCATCAACGTCCCTCAAATCGGACAGATACAGTACAATCCTAATTCACTAGATAAATTCAAAATCCGTTAAATCGCAGTACCGTCATCCAGCGGCACCGAACGAGCACTCCGGTAACATTGACCAAGCACTGGCCATTCCTCTCGTAACGATCGACACTGGCAACCCCGATCGTACCCCATTCGAGGGGCTTTCAATTCTTTTTTATAGTCTTTCGTAGCTGTCACGTTCGTTACTGTTGTTTCGTGATCGCAGAGCCATTCGGACGATCGAAACACGATTGGGATCGGCTTCTAACCCCCCCCCCCCTCCCCCACTTTCTATCTCTCTCTCTCTCTTTCTCTCTTTCTCTCGTTATTTCTTTTTTTTCTTCTCATGCGAAAAGGTTTTGTAGGATCGTGGGCCCAGGGTTCGAAACGAGTACGTACTCTCGGAGAGAAGCGCGGAGGGCGCTCGAATTAACGCTCAAGGGTACGTGAATGCACCGAGAGCACGTGCGAGCACTTTGCACCGGATGCACTCTGGCGTGTACATTCGACGCGCACGCACGTTGTATAAATACGTATCCTTCGAATGTGTATTCACGCTGGGAACTTTTTAAAGCTCTCTCTCTCTCTCTGTCGGGCTCTCTCGCTGTTCGCTGTAAGTACGACCTGTCGCTTATTTTTTGCTCCATACTCCTTCGCAATTTTTGGCTGCCGCGCAGGGCCTGCGGGCCTCCTTTTTGTC
>JAPYZI010002722.1:0-51268 GCA_030523105.1 Ophioninae sp. A BG-2022a | reverse complement strand
CCTAACTTAGATAATGGCGTTGGATTCGTATCGATACCTCTTATAGTTTCCCCGGAAAGTCCACTTGAAAAATCGCTAAAAAAAACGCAAAGGGGTATGCATGGAAAAATTTGCAAAATTCGATGGTGCGACTTTGAAATTCTGCCAAAAATCGAAAAATTATCGGATTTGAATTATTAAAAAAGGATTTTAAAGAGAAAATCATAACGAAGAGATTAATCACAGGCTGGAGTGCCAAATCCTAAAGGGAAAAAAGTTATCCATGATTTAGTGAAAAAACTTATCTTGCCCAAAAATCGAAAAAAAATTTTGATTTTTAATATTTTTTTAAATAGTCCATTTCGATGTAATTTTGTCCCCTGAATACGAATATACCATTCATTTCCCCCAGAACCCAAAATTTCCATGAAAAAATGATGAAAATCTACTAAAAGCACGATTTTTGTTGCTGCGTGCAGCCATCCGACGAAAATTCGATGATATTCGTAATCAGCTAAAAATATTTGATTGGATATACCCTTCTCAATGCTATTCCAGAATCAAAGAGAAAAAAAAAGTTCGACTTTCTTACCTAGACCTTCTTCGTCAAAAAGCGAATTCGCCACCCGTTTTATTTTTTTCCATTGCGTCAATCGACTCAGAATTTCATTCCGAAGCCTCTTATTTCACGGATGAAATTTCGGCGTGAAACACCCTATATATATACACACACACGTGTATACATATTTATTCAAGCAACATACAAGTATAGTCATTAAGGTACGACACTTGTTGCTGCAGAGTTTAGCGATCGACCATTTTAGCAATAAAATCGCGTCGGGGTAGGCTATAAAATCAAATAAGGTGCGTAAACACGATTAGCAGAATATGGCACACCATATAAATTCCATAATACAATTCCAGGCATCTCATTAATAAATAAACATTCGTGCTGGATTTTTCAATTACGTCTCCGCAACGAATCAATTAAACGGATTAATTACATTTTTTGCCTCGTGAAAAAATGCAATAATTAAGTATACATCGATTGCCGAGAAGATCGAACATCTTCTGTTTTTACCACTCACCTAGGGAGTGAATGAGTAGTGCTTTATTCGAAAGTTCCTGGTATGTTTTTTTTTCGTTTGATGCCGAAAAAAGATTCCGCCGCGTCAAGAGGGTGACGAAAGATTACTCTTGGGGGAGTTACATTTCGAATGTCACGAGTTAAAACGTCGGGTTTCCTCTTTTGTAACTTCTCGATAAGTTCCCTCGTGCGTAACGTTACACACACGCACGCACGGGAGCTATAAATATATATTTGTGGTCAGCCTCTCACTCTCCAGTGGCCCACTTGCCCGGAGATTACACGCGATCTCTTTGCTCCCATGCCCCCCGCAGGTCTTTCGCATCAACCACGCTGTACTGCTATTTTCCAAGCCACTCGTTACTCCACCAATAATATTCTCAACGCGAATTCAATATTTCAATAATTACACTTTTGTAATCATTTAATTCTTACACTTCTGTAATAATTAAATAATCACACTTCTGTAATTATTAAACCAATTCAGTTTTGTAACAATTAAACAATTAAACTTCTGTAATAATTAAATCATTACACTTCTGCAATTATTAAATAATTACAATTTTGTAATAATTAAACAATTACACTACTGTAATAATTAAATAATTACACTTCCGTACTAATTAAATAATTATACTTCCGTAATAATTACACATTTTTACCTGTGATATGTTTTTACATTTGGACGAAAAAAAAAAAAAAGCTCGAAAGGCTCAGCTTCGATAAGATTATTTTCATTTTTTCAATAAATCTCCAAAAATATTACGAATGATAATCTCCAGTGATTCGTTTCGAAGTCTCAATTCAATCCATTTCAATTAAATCCCATAGAAAAGGTGTGTTAAAAAAAAATAGATAAACAAACAAAAAATAACGAAGATTTGATAAATAACGATCAGGCAACGATGCACTTACCGATCGTTTTAATAATTTCCATTTCGTCGACGTCGTACCTCCCCGAATCCTCCTGTGATCCTTCCTCGTCAGAAGTTCCGTCCCCGGACATTTCTCGTTCCTCCTGTTTTCCTCTCGCTCTCTTTTTCGATCAACGTTAAACCGTGCCCGAATTTTCGTTTTCAGGTGCCGAGAGATACGACAAGAGGAATGAGAACAAAATCTGGCTTCTCGCAGGGAGATCTTCTCTTCACTAGCACACGAGTAGAAGCTGCAGAGCTACACGTCAAAATACAGAGATTTATATTTCTATCTCTTTTTCTCTCTTTCTCTCTCTCTCTCTCTCTCTGTCTCTCTCACTGAAAATTTCTTTCTCTTGCAAGTACGTGGGGAAACTGGTGGTTCAACGATCCACGAACGAGGATATTCTTAGAGTTCCACTTCCGTACGTCTCATAACTGTCCGTCCTGGTCTCCGAGCGCGACACACGTACGTTCAAACCGGTCACCATATATATATATATGGACACGCGAAGAATGGTAACCCATGAAAAAGACCTTTAGGAACAATCGTGAACTAACTTTCAAAGAATTGGAACAAATCGGAATAATTCCGTGAGTCCGAATTCGAAATAAAATCAACACGTGCAATTAGCGAATGATCGATTTATTTTTAAAACGTAATTTACGAATTGACGTTTTAGCATTGATTGATTTATTTATTTTTAAAATGTAATTTAAAAATTGACTTATTAATTACGAATTGGATCGAGACAAATCGGAATAATTCCGTGAGTTCGAATTCGAAATAAAATCGACTCGTGCAATTACCGAGGTATCAATTTATTTTAAAAATGAAATTTAAAAATTGACATATTAATTACGAATTGGATCGAGACAAATCGGAATAATTCCGTGAGTTCGAATTCGAAATAAAATCGAGTCGTGCAATTACCGAATTTATCAATTTATCAATTTATTTTTAAAATGTCATTCAAAAATTGACTTTTTAATTACAAATTGAATCGGGACAAATCAGAATAATTCCGTGAGTTCGAATTCGAAATAAAATCGACTCGTGCAATTATCAAAGTGTCAATTTATTTTGAAAATGAAATACAAAAATTGCTTTTTTAAATTTCAATCAATCAGGTTACGAACTTGAACCGAATTACTCACTATTTTATTTCTCCGTGGCACGTGCACACGTCAATGAAAATAAAGAATGAGGAAGTTGGCGAGCCACGTTAAATCGAGGTGGTGAGGGACCGAGTCGATTTTTGGAATGATCAACCACGCGTCAACCCGCGCAATTCTCAAGATCCAGACTTGTTTATCAGCATTCGTATTATTGTTATTATTCGGATTGTTATTATTATTGTTATTATTATAATTATTTGGGTAACCGTTGTTGGCTCGGTTTCAAAATTATAGGGGTGAGTCGTTTTCTATATTTCTTGATTCTTATTCAGATTTCTATCGAAGGTGTTTTTAGATAGTGAACATGAGAAGTTAATAATATCCCAACTTTTTCATTGCGTAATGAGTTCACGCTCGATAAAAAAGGTTTAATGACATTTTTTTGCGATAAGCCTGACGATTTTCCTAGAAAGTGATATTTTCATGATGTTAGTTTGGGGAAACAGGAAGTCACGTTCGACTCACAAATATTAACATTAATATTAATATTGAAGGATCAATTTTAATATCAAAATAAATATTAAAGTTTAGTTACGAATATGTAAACGTTACGTAAGTTTATTATTCATTTTGATGATTAATATTAAAATTGATTTTAAGAGCTAAACATGAATATTAAAATGAGTATTAAAAAAACATTTTTTTTTTTTTTCATATTAATAATTTTAATAGTTACGGATATGTAAAAGTTACGTAAGTTTACACTAGATCTAGGAATTCTTTTAAAATTCTGATTTTTTTTCCTTCTAAATTTCCCTAGATCCTAAAAACAATTCATTCGAGTTAAAAAAAAATAGGAATGTCTTCTAATATTCTTCTACTCTATTTCTTATCTAATAAATTAATTTTCGAAAAAAAATTAACCGATCGCGACTCCTTTCTCGTAATATCTCGATTTCGCTCTATCTCTCTTCCCGATCTCCGATCAAATTTCTCTACGTCTCTTCACCGCGATAGGATTGAACCCGCAACCTAAAGGCTGTAAAAATAAAATTTCTAGAAAAGAAGCATGCCCGCAAGAAACCGAGAGAGCGAGGAGAAAGTACGCTTCGTCGTTCCGGTGGCCTGCAGCCTCGAGAGCTGCAACAGCCATACCTAATTCGACACGGAAGGTGCGAGGAAATTTCCCGAAGAAGGGCGCGTTTTCGAAAAAAAAAAAAAAAATAATTTAAAAAAATAAAAATTCCGTCAAATATTCGGTACTGGATAAAAATCACCGAAGAAATATTTGGAGATCGACAAATTGCAAATTTTGTTCGTAAGTTTGTGAAATTTAGCAATATCCATTTTTTTCAATCATAAACAAAAACAATTTTTCTATATCATCAAAATTATAGTTCTTAGTTAATTTGTTTTTTTTTCTATTCATATAAATATTGTTTAATTTCCCTAGGTTGCGTATATTTACACACACATATATATATATATATATATATATATATATATATATATAATATAATATAAAGTATAAACAAATATATTTTATATTATTTTTATATTTAAATATAAAATTATATACAAATACTTTAATTTCCGTCCTAAATTCTACCGGTGAACGACGATTTTTCGTTACCTCAGATTTTACAGTCGCACTATGGTCACTTCCGGTATTCCCTGGGGATTAAATATCGTTTTTTTTTTCGCCCCCAGCTGTTGAATCATGGTACCCTCGCGCATTCGGTGTTTCTCAAGATTCTCCTTAATCAAAATAGCATTTCGCCGGCACCGGTCAATTTCTCGTTTTGCTTTTCTAAATTTTCCTTCCCCCTTCCCCTTCTTGCCATCCTCACTCATAAATGTTGGTCGATTTTTCGTGATTCACGAGATTCTTCATTTCCCTCCCCCTTAATTGTAAGATATACAGGAAAGATTCTATTTTGAGAAAAACATCGAAAATTCAGTACCAAAATAAAAAAAGGGCATTTTTTAAAAATTAATAGTTACAAATCCATTTTGAAATTCGTTTCGTGTTACTTCTTTTTCTTTTTTCGACGCGATAGATTTTTTTTCAATATTATTTTGATTTGTTTGTATTTTGGACACATTAGCAAAAGAAAAAGGATTTTTTTTTTAAATTAATAGTCACAAATCCACTCTGAAATTCGTTTAGTATTATTCTTTCCCTTTTTTTCGATGGGAATGTTTTTACAAAAATATTATTTTGATTTTTTTTTGTATTTCGAAGACATTCGGCAAAACGAACGAAATGGATTTTCGATATTTCGAAATGTTGTTGTTTTATTTTGTCCTTACTCCGTAACGAGATGATTATAAATCGATTCCAGGTGGACGAAAATAAAGGATTAAAAGAACCAGCTTCGAGGACAAGAAAATCGATGATATTTAACTGGTGGTTCGAAGCCGTCGAGACTCGTTTTAAACGCGATCTGGACTCTCTCGACGAGTCTCGTGAACTGACCACTCAACCGCGCGGACTTTACGCGCGACGCCAACCGTCCGAACACTTAACCGGGTGTACGTATACGTATATAAATGTGCATGTACTTCAACACGTGTTAGTACACCCTGGCCCCTAGAAACCCAAAGTGGAACTCCCGAAAGTCTTGCTCTCTTTTCCAACTCCATCTGCATATCGTTTTCTCACTCTTCAGCTTCATACATCGATTCTTTTCCAGACCATCTGGCCCTCCACTTTGTATTTTTTATGTACCTTCGTATTTACGCCGGGAAAGGATCATTCGAAACCGTTACATCCACTGTATTTCATCAATCGACCTATCCGGTTTTTTCAAGACAGTCCTCGAAACGTTCTCTTCAAATCAGCCATTTTACGATAAATTCATTATTTCCCTAGAAAAAATATTCCCACGTCGTTGGTTTGGGGAAATAGAAATTCACTGTGGATCGCCACATGTTAATATTAGAATTATGACTATAAAGAATTTTTTTTTTGAAAGTAAATTATTTACTTAATTTTTAAATATTTAATTAGAATAAAAATTTGAAAAAAAAAGACAAAAAAGGTCGGAAAAAGTCACAAAATACTTGATCGCTAAACGGCGATATTAGGGAGCGTAAAATTCGTTAGCAGCTTGAACGAACGAACTTTACGTTGCAAAACGTGTACCTATTATTTAGATGGGTGACCGATCAGCCTGCCTTGCGCATCGTCGGTCGAGCAGGTCACTCTTTTATCGACGCTTCGATGGTAACATAAATTACGGCCGGTAAAAAGAACGGAGCCTTCTTTACCGACGCGAGTTTCCGACAGTTTTCCTATGACCTGTGCGAGCGCGGTAGAAACGATTCATTGGAAAAGGATAATCAGGGATCTCCGGAAAGACAAAAATACTAGCCTGAAAAACTTCAAAAAATTTACAATTTTTTGAAAAACCGTTCAACAATGAGAAACATAATTCATTTCGACAATTTATTCCCTCTTGTACGAAAATGTACAAAATATTTCACAATGGAATGGTGAGATTCACCGATTAACTATATTTTCATTTAGAACTACTGAAAATAAAGGTGAAATTTTTGTTTTCAATTTCCAAAATGTTATCTATGATTTTAGGAGTCAAATTTCAGCACCAGAAAATCATATAATATTTGTAAGGATCCTTAATAATCGATTTACAATAAAATGATATTTTTTGAATAATTTCAATTTATTTTACAATAATATATAATCATTTTTATAACAATAAAAAAAAGTGTCTTTTTTTTTAAACAATGAAATCAGCAAATCGAGAAAACAATCGATCGCTGTTCAAACTTTCCTCAAAATCAATCCGAACTTTATTTAAGGTCAAATCAAACGACCCAATCGTCATTTCCGGTGATCCACGATCGCCGAAAAAAAAACTTATGGGAGCATTCCATTTTTTTGAGCGAAGTACATCCAACATCATCCTGGTGAACGCCATCTCACAAAAAAACAATCAGTTTCTTTTCTTTTTTTTCACAGCAGCTAAAATCCAGCTCGGATGAGAAGATAGCGCGTCACGTTTATTCTGCGTGCGCGAGAGACGATTTCTCTCCGCGTTTACTCGAGGTTGGCCCAATTCCAGATGCACTCGAGAGGAGCCCGTGTCCGCATCTTTCTTTTTTCTTCTTTCCCCCTATCTATGACGGTTTACAAAGCTGCTCGTGTTGCCGAAATCCCTCGGCATTCTTTTTCGATCGATGACGAAGGTCAATTTCACGACGAACTTCAGCATTCATTGACGAGATCCATCGTTTACTATATATAGAATATTTACTCTCTATAAACTATATGGTGGATAAGCTTCCGAAATAACAAAAAATAATTGAAATTTTACCTCCTTTTAATATTCTAAGAAAATCTCTAAATATTGATTAATTAATATATATTTTACGAGAAAAAATCAAAAGTCACCTTATATTTTGAACAAAAATCGTACAATATAAAATACTAAATATATACATACTAACAAACCCCGCCCGCTTCGCTGGCTGTAAATTTACATAAATTGAATGTTTTTTTTTATTACGATTTATTTTTGAAATCTTAACTACGATAAACGTAATATAAAACAATAAATTAAGAGCAATAACTTTCGGAATGAAAGCATCGCAATTCACATTAGTTTTGTACAGCGATATCATTTTCTTCCTCTTTTTTCTCTGACTGGTGAAGATTGTCACCCATGGATAAAGATAGATCGATTAATCACATTAATCACATGAAAATATACGACGCATGTGTCAATACAAATTGTGTTATAAACACAATAACATATCGATAGCAAAACTGTCATTGAAAATTAGAAAAAAAAAACAAAAAAAATATTAAATATAAAAATCAATATAATTAAAAAAGAAAATTTCATCAAAAAAGGTCCAGCCGTTTCGGAGTCTATAAGGAACATACATACACAATTTGTCTTTATTTTTATAGATTTAGATATAGAATGAATTATTTCCTAAAATGCTTATTGTTTGCCACGATGCTTTTTATTTAAAAAAAATGATTTTGGCTAATTTGCTAATTGTTTTTTGTAAATTATATTATAAAAAGCTTATATTATAAATAAATGTTATAAATCAGAAAATTTCTTTTGCTAATTTATAACGAAGAAGAATTCAAGAATTCTTTACCGTTTGAGGCTAATGAACTCTGATTCTCGGGGAACTCGTCAGGCAGCAGGTTCCATCTGTGGGCAGGTTAATTCACGAAGGTAAAGTAATTACCTGCACCGATAAATTCTCCGCTCGCGTAACTTCGCTGCGTTCAAAGGGAGTGCAAAATCAACGCGTTTCCACCTAACGGCAACTCGACGAAGTAAAAATCATAATATTTGAAAAACTTCGATCGAGTTTAATTTAGTTGATTTTTTTTAAAAAAGAATTTTTTTCGCATTTTTCAGATCAACCCAAAATGGCCAAAAGCAAGAACAAGGTTCGGTCATTTCAAAAGAATTATCAACTATTTTACGTGATTGTTTATAATATCTTTAATTATTTTAATATTTTTTATTGATATACAGTTTTATTAATATGCACTTTAAACTGATTTTTTTTGGAATACCCAATTTTTGACAAAACGTTTGATCCAATTTTCACAAAATGATTCCTCGTATCACCGTAAAAAACATTTGTTAATAGTCATCCATGAATTTATAGGAATTTATTTTACTAAATCATTGTTGTTATAAATGATAAATCTTTAGACACCTAAACGTATATGTACGTCCGAAACGAAAGAAACTTTCTGTAAATGCGCATACGCTTAACCATAATTTACTTCGAGAAGAGATACAGGAAAGCAAAGGAAGGATTTGTTCGAGCCACCCACGCAACTCGACCCTTGACCGGAACCAGAGAAAAAGAGAAGCGCCATTAGCGGCCAACGATATTCTATTACTTCGATCGAACTAACGATACCTCTGATATCTTATTGAAAAAAAATATCAATTTTATTTGCATCATTGTGATTTGGCTTGAAAATGTATTATTTGTTCATTCCATGCCATTTTTATTTTTTTTTGTATGCCATTGTTATTTTTTTGTACGTCAATCTTATTTTTTTTGTATGCAATTTTTATTTTTTTCTACGTCAATTTTCTTTTCTTTTACATGTCGACATTTTATCTTTTTTTTTTTTATTGCACTTTCGTTTTTGTTTTTAATTCACTTTGATATTTTTTCTTAAATCTCTGTTTTGTATTTTTAAAAATGGCAATTTCGTATTATTCTGTATATTAATATTTCATAATTTTATATTTCAATTTCGTATTTTTTTGATGTATAAGAATTTTTTATAATATTTATTTATATTTTTTAAAAAATGTCTGAATATGCAGGATCGTGATGTTGGACATACGTTGGAAAATAAACGTAACATTTTGTACGTGTGGCGAGGCATAAATCAGATAAAGCTCAATAACTCATTCTTGAGATTTTCTTATCTCCCTACATTGGTGGAGAAACAATTGGTTTTTTTCTTCGCACGAACTCGAGGAACGATCTAAACTGAATGGAAAATAAATGGGCCTGGCGAAATCCGGCATTGGGTAGGCGTCACTGTGCTCCAATGGATTGTTTATAAAAATTTTTAAAAATCGAATGTACGGATATTTTGAAAACGATTTATTCCACGAAACTAACGAATGCAGGCAACGATGAAATAAATATTTTTATTTATTATATATATTTTTAGGACTGGAATTTTATTTATATTTCCGTAGCAGTGAAACGTATTAACACCTAGCGATTTTTACCGATTCGAAAATATTTGACATTATTTTTCCATTTTCATCATCGATTTTTTTAAAACATTTTTATTATTCGAAATATTTATTTTTACATTTTCATCATTTGGAATATTTTTTTTTACTTTTTCATCATTAAAAATATTTTTTTTTACATTTTCTTCATTAAAAATATTTTTTTAAATCTTTTATCATTAAAAATGTTTTTTTTTTACATTTTTGTCATTTGAAATATTTTTATTACATTTTCATAATCGACTTGAATGATCGTTAACTTGAAAATGAAAAGTTACGCAAGAGGCGACATAAATAAAAATCATTCAAAATAATAAATCATATTCGCCATAATTTATGTGAAAAAAGTTAAATTGGACGACGTGTCATTTCGAGGACAGTCCTCGTAATACCCGTATCACCCGATAGCTCAATGTTATGTAAAATATAATATAAAAATCACGCACACATAAATACGCGTGTATATTAACCGTGTATTGGAACGGGGTCGTCATTTCCGTTCGGAAAAACAAGATTCGGTTTCTCAGAATTTCTCGACGTTAATTTCACATTTTTCTCGTAACATTTATTGCCCCTCGGTCGGGCCGTACGTTTACTTGATTACTTCGACGATTGGTGACGTAAGCAGGACAAAGCAAAAACAGTTCATTACCCTGACGCTGGTCGCTCAACCAAGGCCCTCGCGAACTTACGTTTGCCGAAGAAAATATCAATATTCATAGAACGTGATCGCACGATAATCGCTATCGCGTTTCTTCGCTTGAAAAAGGTCCTGAAATCCCAACCAATTGTTGAACCTGTAAATCCTCGCAGCGCTATTTTCAGGCTCAGCGTTGTTGCAAAACATATTTATTTATTTATTATTTATTTATTTATTTATTTATTTATATATATATATTTATTTATTTATTTATTTATTTATTTATTTATTTATGAACAAATATTGTTCACACAATTATTTATTGTGATAATATTTTGATAATAATGAATGCAATATTTATGTAGAAACAAATAATTATTCGCATAAATGGAGAATTGTTTGAATAAAATTCATTAAATTATTATTAGAGGTCAATTATTATTATTATTATTAGAAATGAATTATTAGGGTGCGTAGAAAAAATTAAAATGTATTTATATCAAGTTTTACGTTTTTTGTTCGAACCGAGAAATTTGGAAACAGCCCTCGTGCATCATCGCAAACCCTAATTTGCTTATGATCTGATCGAGAAATCAATTTTATGAATTTTCCTCACGACTAAGAACAAGATTTAAAGAAACGGGTTTTTACAGATATATTTATTGACAGAAAAAAAACAAGCAGTCCTGAATTAATAAAAAAAAAATTGGAAGATCGAAAATCGATAAAAATGCGGTTTTGTATGCTCAAGTTAAAAATAATAATCCTTATTTTTTTGGAAATAGATTTTTTTGTTGACCTATGAAATTGATTCTTTGAAAATTCGAAATTAATTTGTTTGGAAATTTAGGAAATAAAAAAAATGATTTTTTGAAAATGTCGGAAATAAAAAATTAATGTTTTGGAAATTACAAATTGATTTTTTTGGAAACTTTGGATTTTCAAATTGATTTTTTAGAAATTTTTGGAATTAAAAATTGATTTTTTGGAAGTTTTTATAAATGGCAATTACGAGCCATTTACGATCGCAACTTCGTCCTGAAAAATTGAATAAAAATTGCATCGCACGTTCGTCAATGGAACGATCTTCGATCTCGACGATTATTACGATCCGTCTTTAAATCGTGTTATTTCGGGACCGTTGCTCAATCGATGAAGCTTACAACGATAGCTATTAAAATTTATCGGTGAGGAACTCTCGTCCATTCGAGAAAGTCGCAGCGCGCACGACTTTCGACCCGTTGGACAGGAAGAAGAGAAACCTGCTCTTCCGCGCTGTTTTCCCCGGGGATGTCTGCGCAGCCTCGGGGCTCGGAAAATTCAGACGGGAGACAACAAATAATTAATGTTTGTGAAGATTCGTTAAACAGAGAAAATAGTTTCATGGAAAAAAACAGTTTTCGTTTTTGAGAAAAACGCGCCCAAAGTTTCGACGAGCAGAAACTAAATAATTTAGTTTCTTAAAAAAAATTAGGGGAAAATAACATCGATTTTTGTCAAATTTGTCCTTAACGTATTCCCTTAAGGACCTATTTTTTTACTTACCAAAAAAATTATTTGATATTTCAAAAATTTTCAAAGTTCCGAAAAATCAATTTCAAATTCCCAAAGGAACCATTTCAGATTTGAAAAATTGTCCAGATTTCCAATATATCAATTTCAAATTTCCATAAATTTCAAATTGCCAAAAAAATAAATTTCAAATTTTCAAAACATCAATTTTTAATTCTCGAAATATTCGAAAAAAGTTAATTTTTAATTTCCTGAAATTCCAAAAACATCAATGTTTAATTTCCTCAATTCCGAAAAAAATCAATTTTTTATTTTCTATTTCCTCAATTCCGAAAAAAATCAATTTTTTATTTTCTAAATTTCCAACAAAATCAATGTTTAATTTCCTCAATTCCGAAAAAAATCAATTTTTTATTTCCTAAATTTCAAAAAAAAATCAATTTCGCATGTCCAAAGAATCAATTTCAAATTTCCAAAAAAAAACAATATTAAATTTCAAAAAAAAAAATGTATTTCCAAAAAAAAAAGGATTTTCATTTTCGACTTGAGTATACACACGCGCCGAACGTGTTTACTACGTGCCTAGTGGTGTGTTTCTCACCAGTGATGCTTTCTCCATTGTGTTCGAGAGTACGGCAAACCCCGATCGCTTCGAATTAGAAAACTCTTCGGCACGCTTGCGCGCGCATACACACGCACACCAGCGTACGGAAAAGCGCATTTTTTCACACGGACATAGCGTATTCCCGTATCTGTAATACGTGTAGCGTAGTTTATACGTGCACGCGAATATGGCTCCGAGTCATAAAGATAACTCGTCGAGGCTGTGCCCCGAGCGTACATAACTACCTTGTAACGGGTCTCGTTTCAATCGGCGTGTGAGTTTCGAGGCTCTTACGAAGGTATATAACCTATACGTGTATGTACGATGATTTTACCAGCACCCTGTTTCCATCTGCCTTTTCGTTTCCGTTTCGTTCATTCCCAGCCCTCTTGTGCTCGTGTACCTTCTATCTTACACGAATCAAACGACTCGTGTATTTGTTAACTTTATCTCGAAAATGGGGATATCGGTGAAAGGCGAATGAAAAAAAAAAACAGAACCGAGTTTTCGGGCTCGAAAAAATCTTTCACCAAATGATAACGGAATCAGTGATTTTCTCCTCTCCGGTTAATCCCGCGTTAATAATCTTCGCGATTCTTTTTCGGCAATTGTTTAATCTTGGAATAAGTGAAGAGTGAAAAATCTTTTTCGTACTTTGACCCCTTAAATATCGCGCAGCTTATCGCACACTTAATAAAGAATAAACGATCACTCTCAAATATTTCGATTTTTTTGAAACCCCTGTTTTTCCGTGAATGAATTCGATTTTTCAACGTATATTTTCAGATTAAAAATTCTAATTAATTCTATTGAAATTAATAGGCCGAGCAAACAATTGAAAATTTATAAGTTTTAGAAAGACCATTTTTGAAATCTCAATTCAATCGAGGCATTGTAATCGAATGTTTTCGTATGTTCACAGTACCCAAAACATACAATAAAAATATATATATATTTTTAAAAATCTATTTCAAGAGTGTATTAATCCTAAAGAAAAACCCTGGATCAGCATTTACATTCCTAATGACAATAAAAAAGAACCCTAATACCCATAAATTCGAGTGTCCGAATAGCGGCAGCTCTAAAAATTCTTCCTAACCTCTAAATCGTGATTTTGGTCGCGTTTTAGTCATCGATCAAGCAAGAAACGGATGCTTTTGCCGAAGAACGTCGAATGGTCTTGGGGCCCACTTATCGCATATTCATATTAATGTAAAACCAGGTACGTACAAGAGAAATACGTTTTGTTCTCGAAAGAGACTATTGAATAAGGATTTTAACGTTATCAGAAATGCATGGCTCGGTATTCCACAAATCATATTAGTATCGACGGTTCTCAAGGTTGAAAACGGCGTTCCACGTGTATGCGACCGTGTGTGTACGTATTAATACGTGCAGGTCAGATAAGAGCATACATAAACGCTGAAAAGAGACGCACACGCGAACGAGTCATCGACGACGACAACGACGACGCAAAAGTTTTCCCACACGAAATTCCCAACACGATTTCTCGCGCCGGAGGGGATTGGGAACGAGAAGAGAATAGGGGAGGGGGGAGAGATCGGGCTTTGCCCCACGTTGCGGCTGAAAAGTCTTTCCAGGCTTCCGCGAGAGCGCCCCGATCCCACGGTTACTTCCGGTTTGTCAGCGCGCAGTCAGATGGAGCTGGCGAAGCGTTTCCGTTGCCGGTTGCCAGCTCTCCACGCACTGGTAGTCATCGGGCGGTCGGTGGCACGCGGACCCGCTTCTCCGCGCTCCCATGCTCCAACAATAATGATAGCGAACAACAAGTGAATCAGCGTGCCGCGTCGAAACGACAGCCCTGAATTTTCCACGCATCCTCACGCTAATGTCGTATACGCCGCTTCGGTTTCCTTTTCTTCCCTTTTTTTTTCTTCTTTTCTTTCTTTCTTTCCACTCTTCTCTTCTCTCCACCTATCGCGGTTATTTCGCCAACGAGCAACGATATTCACGACGGAAATCTTGGAAAAATTTGCGTTTGAATAAATTGTTGTTGATTTGTTGTGGATTTAACGCGAGTTGGATGTCAACGGTATGTTTCGGAAGGTTGAATAAGTTCTCGCTGTTTTTAGAAGGAAATCGAATTATCTTGAATAAGTTCTCGCTGTTTTTCCGAGGAAATCCAATTATCTTGAATAAATTCTCGCTGTTTTCTCGAGGAAATCCAATTATCTTGAATAAATTCTCGCTGTTTTCTCGAGGAAATCCAATTATCTTGAATAAGTTCTCGTTGTTTTTCCGAGGAAATCCAATTATCTTGAATAAGTTCTCGTTGTTTTTCCGAGGAAATCCAATTATCTTGAATAAGTTCTCGCTGTTTTTACGAGGAAATGAAGCTTGAATAAATTAGTTAAAAAAAAAAAAAGGGCATTCTGCAAACTCAGCTAGGGTTCGAGACGAGTCTTCGCGAAGGGACGCCTCCAATTCTTCATCTTCGCACTTTTTCGGCGCGCCGTGGTTTACGTTAAACATAAATCGACGTTAACCGTAAACATGAAAATCGGTCGATGTTTGAGCAACCCTGTAATTCCGTTTCCTCAAATCTCCCTTATTACCAAGAATTTCTAAAAATAATAGAAAATTTACGAAAACTGGTATACTCGATATTATCCCAGATGGTGAATTTCACGTTTGCGAAAAGTACCGTCAGATTAAAGGCAAAGTCCTCAGTCATGACGTCACTGACGATTGGGGTCCCCGGTTGAATACAGGTGGCCGGAAAACCTGAAGATTGTAAGTGTGCCCTCAAGTGCCCGTATCCGTTTCCTCGACTTCCGGTCCCCGAACTGGCTTTCAAAATTCTCCACTTTTCTGTATAAACACGTAGTAAAAAAAAAGAAAAAAAGAAAAATGAAAACAAAAAAGAAACGGGATTTCTGATACAACGATGATTGCGATACGAATCGACACAGCCTAAATTTGTGTCGGTTTGCGATATGAAGTGAAGTGGGTGTATTTGTGGAATAATGAAAGCAATACCCGCAGGAGGAGCTCGTACGAGGAGGTGTCGTCGATACGTACGACTGACAAGCGTCACGTGCAGGTACCCGCGAAAGGTAACCAATACACGGCTCTTGGAGTATTTACCTCTCCGGTTATGCGTAATTCACTGGGTTGTTATCATCATCGTGGTCGTCGTCGTCGCTGTTGTCGTCGTAGTCATATATAAATCGTACATGTGTGTGCGCCGTTTGTACATTCCCCTTCGGTGGCTCGGTTTGCTTCGCAACCAAATGACGAAGCACAAACATCAGAATTTCCCTCTCTCTCTCTCTCTCTCTCTCTGGAGCTGTCATTAGAAACCGGAAGTTGAGCTTTCCGCATCGGTGACTGCGAACAATGAGATTCACGCCAAGTTCACGGCAAGCAAGCAGAGCTTCCCCTCCCGTGGAGTACATTTCGTTACCGAGGTATTTCGTCGCTGCGGTAGATTTTTCCATTGCCGTCTTTTTTTGTTTTTTTTTTTTTTTCGTGTGTGTTTTTTTTTTTCTTTCCTTTTTTCCCCCTCGTGGTCCCGCGGGGAATCAATACTCGGGCTCATTCTGTACGTCTGCCGTTGTTTTTTTTTTTTTTTTTTTGCAAAATAGTACCCGATTTTCTCGTTGGCCGATATATAGATTTGTTTTGCTACGGAGAAGGATATTATTGAGGCGGATGATGGCTCATATCAATTTTGAATTTCTTTCGTCACCTTGTTTTACTGTTTTGTAAATTTTGCTTAATTTTCGAATACCTCTTGCATTAAAGGGGACCATTTAGTTTCGTGGCATCGAAGTATCGGGGAATGTAAATACACATTATTTGTTTGGATTTGTTTGGGCCTGTTTGGGTACCATAACTGACCCAATAGACCAAATTCAAATTTGATGGGATCCTTCTTCCGTATCTATAAAATCATTATTTACGACAATAAATATTCGGAAATTCAACGGAAATGCAATTACAATAAATATTCGGAAATGCAACTCCCGCTGAAAAGCTGGAAACCACGAACCCAAACAAACCCAAACGAACACAAAAAATCGTCTCGGTTATGACAGGAGTTACATTTCCGAATATTTACCCTATTTATCAGGCACAAAAAAATCGTGGACAATTTTTCGAAAATGTCGGTAAAATACAGATTTACCTTCCTCTTAGATGTTTTCCTTCTCTCTCTCTCTCTCTCCTGTGATTTTATTTCAACGATGAAATACAGTCCAATTGATTGTCCCAATTGATTGTAATCCTCCATGATCGGATACAAACCGAGATACGATAGGTTATGTATGAAGGATACGTCTTCGAAATAATCTTTGCATAAATCTGAAGAAATGTTCGTACTTTCGAGGACCATACTGTCGCCGAGTCTCTTGCGAGGAGAGTTACAACGCTGTACTCAAAAACGTCGGATCAGCCTGTAGACAATGTCACATAAATCGAGGGGGTTCAAAGGATACTTCTCAGGTATATTCCAGCAGACGTTCAACGCTGCCGGGAGACCTTCGATGCTCCTACCTGTCCTCGCTCGCGCATCTCGAGCGTGACAATCGCGTCTGCATATCCGTACGACAGGTATAAATTCAACTCGGTTGTGCGGTGCTCACGGCCCTCGAGTATGCACGAGCACATCCACGAGGGACGATTCTCATACGTTGTACAATCGCCATCGAAAATACATTCTTACTTCTTCGTTTTCCGTTTCTGCTTGAAAATTATTCATTTATTAAATCATTATCATTAGTAATTTGATTTTACTTATGAATTATTATTATAACTCAATAATTCAACAATAATCATCAATAATTCGTATTTTATTTATTAATGACATTTATAACTCAATTATTTCAAAAACTCAATAATTATCATTATAATTTTGTCGGAATCGAATTTTGTTTGCTAGTTTTGCTTGAAGTATCAAAAATACGGGGATAAAAAAGAATAAACAAACATTCCGCATTTAAACATTTCGAACAATTGGCGATTTATAACGATTTTTGTAAAAACTGAGCTCTTTTTTCGAAAGATTAATGTTTCAAACATTTTGAAAATCGTTAACGAAGCGTTAAAGTTTAAAAAATGAAAGTTAGGTTAGAATTAAAGATAAGTAAGTAATGTAATCATTTGAGAAATTATTATTAATTATTATTATTATTATTATATAAATAATAAATGCACTTTCAGTTTTCTTATCTTCCCTAGTTACCAGAATCACAAAAATTGGCACAGCTGCCGCCATGACACTTTTCCCAAGTATCAACAACGTCATTGTTACGATTATCAATATTAATAAATGTTTTTCAACAAAGGGTCATTCATTTTTCAAAGCTATGCATTAATTGCGCGTCAAATCCCGAAATCCTCGTTCGAATTCGTTTTTCGGAAAAGAATACTGAAAAGCAATCTATTTATTTTTTTTTAATACCTGAAGCTTCAGCAGCGCCACCGAACGAAAATAAATCCCCGGATACATTGTGTTTCGTAATACAAGCGCGACCGAACAACAGGTGTTTTCGCATACTTGCATGAGAGGTAATTCAAAGCTTCCCCACCACCCTGCCCCTCCAGCCCTCATGCCGACACTCCGCAAAGCGGATAATTGATCAGCTCGCGTATAAAAGTGTTTTCCGGGAAAGGGAGACAATCGGCTCTTCGATTTATACTTGGTCTACGGAACAGGAATGGTCTCTCGATTCTACGTCGAATATTTCTGTCGATCAAAAATCGTAAAGCAGCGAAGCGATTTTTATCCGAATTTTCAGAATGGCCCGAATCGCCTTTTTTCATTTGTAAATTCGATTGTCTTTCCGCGTGCGATCGTCGGATCAAAATTAATAAAATGAGAATTTCAAGCTATCTCCGCTATCGACATAACCTGACACGTCCGACCAAGCTTCCCTTTCGACTTTAACAGATTTTATTTCCTAACCTCAACCCTCTAGGAATATCAATTTACAAATTAAAGTAACGAGAAATGCTTGTTCCCGAGATGGATCGAAAAATCCAGAAGCTACGGTGAACCGGGTTATTCCAGCAGAGACTCAACGAAAACTCCATAAAGTCAAGAGAGAAACGCAAACTCCAATAGTATTCGAGTATTATCCGATCGCGAATTATCGAATGAAATTGAAGTTAGTAAGCGATAAACGATTGCGACACAACTCACGCGGGCGGATAATCACATCAATCAATCATTGACCCTTCCAGATTTGCAAGCCTGCACAAAATCTAAAGACTACAGAACTTTGCACGCTTTCCACTACGGATTTAACAGCTTTTTTTCTCCCCCAGCATCTTTGCACACGAGTGCGGACTCCATGACTCGTATAATACGGAGGAGGCGCCACGCGGAAAGTCCAACGAGCAGACACACCGCGTAACAGCACCTGCGGCTCGCTTTCTCATCGACAGATGGCTCCCAATGCCTCTGTGAAGAGTCTCCGTCCTTCTCTCTTTCTTCTCTCTTCTCGCGAAGACTCGCGTTCTTGACCGGACGAAGAGCAATCACGAGACGTGACGAATCCCTCGGAGGTCTCGGCTCTTCCGTCATTTTATATAGATTTGCCGGGTTTTGTGTTGCGATGAAATATACTTTATTTTTATTCCGCTTTTTCAACTCTCCTTGTGTTCCTTTTTTACCTATATTCGCTTTTTTTCCTACTCGAGGACAGACGCGGTTTTATCCAGTGGCAAACGCGTGAGAGAGAGAGAGAGAGAGAGATAAAAAGGAGAAAGAAAGATAGAGCGTCAAGTAAATAGCCGAGAGGAACGGCTGGGCTATTACGACAGTACGCTCGGACAAAACAGACCGGATCCATCATCGGGCCGACTCACGAATCCTCGCGAGCCAGTAGAACGCCTCGAGTGTTTCTTTTTATATCATTTTGAGGCTTCACCTCGCAGGGGGATGAGAAAGAACTGGGAAAAGGAAGAGGAAGAAAAAACTGAACAAACGTGCGCGAGCTAGAGAAGACCGAAGGAGAAGGGAAGGGGGAAGAAAAAAAAGAATTGACGGTTTGTCCGAAGAGAGAAGCGTTTATCACGAGCGAGCGAAGAATGGCTATGACGAATTCGTGCATTTGTGCCGTATAGTGAGTACGTTGAACCCTCGTCGTATTCCCTCGACTCCTCGTCCTATATAACCATCGCTCTCGTGGAATTTCGCATACGTGTGAATAATCATAAATTAGAAATGGGATTTAATGACAACTCGTGCGCGCAGACGCGCACGCCATTACTCGTTGTCTTATGCCCTTTGTCATCGTACCCATCGTTCGACGAGCGGCCTCCTTTTCGTTCTTAATCGTGACTTTTATTACTGCGCGTTCCTGCGACCCTCCCTCCCTCGATATCCACACACGGTAGCGTGATTTTTACGAATCTTTGCGATACTCGGATATATTTCTCGCGGTTCAACATTATCCTGATTTATTTTCAAATTCCTTTTCCTTCATCTATTCTGATGAAGATAACCGCTAAAAACTTAGGAGTGCTACCGACACCGCGTGCTCACGGGCGCGGTAATAGAAGGATGAAATTTATAGTGGCCATTTTCCCTATTGCATAAATTTTAATTGTCCGACTTCCAAACATTTTGCATGATTGAATAATTTGCATTTTTCACCAAACCCTCTGAAGGGTACTCTAATTTCTATCCCATTTTTTTTTAAATCGTAATTTTGGAAAACTAGACATCACAAACTTAAACTTCACGACGAAGTTTGTTAAAAACAATCGTAAAAATGGTTAATATTCAAAACGTGTTACAATCACTAATATGAATTTAAATTAACAATATTATTATTGATTACTATTAAAATCATAGTTACAACGAATATAGTCATTATCGGAAATATCACAGTTCTGCAAACAACTGTTGCAGACCAAATTTCCGTTCCAATCAGGAGGAATCATGTTTCCGCCAAAATAATTACGAATATACTATCTCTCTGATATCAATTATCCTTTAATCGAAATATATTAATTTTTGATTAATTAATATAAATTATTTTCCATTTAATATTTATTAATTTTTTATTCATTAATATTATTAGTTTTCCACTCTACTATAATAGTTTTGTGTACTGATGTTGATAAGATCATTTGAACAAAATAGTTCTCAATTTCACTTTCCCTTACTAGTTCCCTTCTATTATTTGTGATCGTAAGGTTTTCTTGTTTTTTTATGTTCAAAATATATATGCATTTATTGAATATATGTATTCAAAAAAAACAGTGTTTTGCTTTGCTTTTCCTCTTGAATTACACGTTTCTCATGCATCCAGATTTTCTAGTTGGATCATCATTCTTGTTTGATGTTTTTATCGATGTCCATGTCGGACATTCATAATTGCGGCAATTATCGGACTCTTCTAACAAGTTTCCTTATCCAATGGATTTTATCGCGGCTTCTAGGTTTGGCCTGTGTAATTGGGTATGTACATGGATTTAAAGCTACGCATGGTTGACTGGAAATGACGTAGCGAATAGAAACTGGTTTCCTTCTTGCGTTTAGAGTTTTAAGAAACTTGGGAGGTTCTAGTTGCATCGCTGACCGACGGAAATCACAGAATCTGTTTTGGAGGAATGAAAAATCCTTTTGGGGAAAAATGATTGCAGATTCAGACTCCGCGTTTCAAGAGGAAAGATTGTTGAGAAGTTGATAGAGTATACAAGAGGCAACTTACTGAATATCGGGTAACCAGGAAGATCCTCGTGACTCAAAGGTGCTGGCATCGATGACGGCGGCCGCAGATACCTTTGCCTCTCCTGAATGATCTTCCGTTACAAACATCTGGAAGACTTCCATAGCAGATGTGACGGAGGTCCGGAAGGTTGATAAATCTGTAGAAAAACAGAAAAAACGCCAACTTCGCCGATCGCTGATCGATTGAACAGGAAAATCAGCGTTGCGACACGTTCATACTGATACAACGTATGAGAACGTGCGAACGGATTGGAAGGGTGGATGATTTGTTCTCCACGAGCGACCGTAACAGCTGCTGTTTCTCGGATGATGAAGCTGCGAGTTCGAGTCGACACGCAGCCGGGACAAACACTGGGCAATGGTGATCGTAAATTCTTTTATACCTACCACTCTCTACGTATTTCCAATGTTTCCAAACTTATAACAGCGATGAGATTTCTTTAGCAAAAGTGTGGTAACTGAGCAAAGTGTTGTGGCCGGTTGATTAGTAGTCGAAGAAATCTCGTTCGGTGCTACGATCGGTGACCACATAGCACTGGATATTTCAGAGGAGGGGTCGTTTGGCCGGTCGCTGTGTATGACACGGGAGCTCCACGGGACCGTTGCTAATACCCCCGTGAATTCTTCCAGTGCCATAGACAGTTTCCAAGCCTTCCATTTTTTCATCACGAATAAAACAATGGCTATATATTCCAGATTTCTGAGAGATCCACTTGTGAAAATCAGCAACCTGGCGAGCTCATGGTCGGTCGGGTGTTTCGTCGTGAAAACGAAAGAAGATCGAATTTGCCGCAGAATCGAAGATTGAGCTACCGTTCCAGTTCCATCCAATGAAACGATCGATCGCCCAATAATGGGATACCGGTGAAAACGGACACTACCGATTGCGTTGCACTCTGGACTTCTGAATGAAGAAGAAGAATGAAGAAAAGGCTTCTGCGATGAGTGACTTCCACAATGATCGCTGATGATGCTTTCTAGTTCCCTGAACTTCTTTCTCGTCTTCACTCCCTTCCTCTCTCTGTCTCTCCGCTCAGTCCAAGTTCCTCCTTGTTGCTCCGCGACTTCTTCGCTGGAAATGGTGTCTTCGCGTTCACGCTCGGGGACCTCGTTGTCTCGGAGTGCTTTCTCGGCGCTCGCATCAGCCGGCGCAACTTAGCGTTCGTCTCGGATCGACGCCTCTTCCCGGAAACGTCGTCCTCCGGTACACCATCGTTGGGTACCTCACGCTCCGCCGATCCTCCGGCACTCGACTCACTCCCCACCAATTCTCCCTTTGTCTTCCCTCTTATTCTCGTTTCCCTCGTTCCATTCGACTCTTTTGCGCTCATTTTGATCCTTTCGGTCCTCCAGGTTCGAAACGCCTCCGGGCGTTAGGCCCGTTTTATATTCCGAAGGAATCTCCCTTCCCTGTATATTCGAGAGTCTCGTGAATACACGATTCTCCTGTTGAGACATTGCGCTGAATCCAACATCGTGGTACTTGCCTTCAAGATTCTTCGTCAATTCTCACCCGAATGGATCATACCATCGAGTGATGAATATTCTTCACTCGTTTTCTAGTCGTTCGTGTTCGAGCCCTTAATTATTTGAGACAAAACGTCGCAACCTGGGCTGGTATAGGTTACCAGCCCAGGTTACATTACGAAGCTCCGTAAATCCTTGGTATCTTCGCACTATGACGTCGGGTGGATCTACTTTAGTGCCATGCAAAAACTATAGATAAACATATAATACATTTTTTTTAAACTTGCACTTATTTACATATGTATATCCTCACAATTTCACGAAAATCGGAAATGAATAGTAAACAGAAACCTCGAAAAACCGCTGGCAATAAGCGAAATTATATAAGTCAAGTTCTACCGGCATGATATGAAAAAAAGCTAGATTAGACCGGCCGACGGCATAGTGTTAAAATGAGCAGAGATAACAAAAATGGAAACATTCGTTCGTCCTGCGGTACGATTGAAAGTCCAAAGTAAAGTGTGACAATTTTGAACAATGGAAAACTCGTAACTGAGTATGGAAAAAAAGAAGAGCGAGAGAAAAAGAGACGAAAAAGGGGAGTAATAACGAGCCCTCGAACGTGGAACGACAGCGTGCCCTTGCCCCCAGTTGCTCACATCGAAAAACTCTTCGGAACAGGTTCCTCGCGACCTCGCGCGTTCTTCCGTTTTTTGTACAAGTTCACCCTTTGCCTTCTCCTTGCAGCTCGTGCCTCTCGGTGGAACCCATCCTTGTTTCGAACCTACCGGAATCATTGCCTGTGCCAGTTCTCGTACAACCTGCAATTGTGGAACAAAGATCGGCGAAGGTCCGATCGATCGAACGCGAGTTCACTCTTCACGCGTGTGGACGCGGAGAAAATGAGAATTCGACGTTGCATTGGATAACGGATAGATCACCGTTCGATTGGTGAAAACCTCAAATGACGAATGACCGGTGGAAGTTGGACCGCAAGACGCGAAGACAATCAGCTTTCGTGGATGAAAATTGGAATCTTTGCCAGCACGTCTAAATATGAATACGGACGACAGGAAAAACTGTTTGCCTGATTAA
This sequence comes from Ophioninae sp. A BG-2022a, assembly GCA_030523105.1. Classification (NCBI taxonomy): domain Eukaryota; kingdom Metazoa; phylum Arthropoda; class Insecta; order Hymenoptera; family Ichneumonidae; species Ophioninae sp. A BG-2022a. The sequence continues at coordinate 27,374 of JAPYZI010002722.1, read as the reverse complement.
ACGATCGCCATATTGGAATAACAGAATTTCCGGAATGAAGAGCCCAGATAATGCTACCATCTTCCCCGCGAGTTCATACTTTCACGAACGTCCGATGACCCGTGATTTTTATAAAAAAAAACATCCGTTCTCGGTAGCAGCTAATATTCTTCAATGCAGCAGCGAACACTGCGGCCAGTCGCGACGGCTGCACACTCCGCGCTATTATACGTTGTGACCCCAATAACATTGGAGCATCGCAAGATTGGAAATTTCGTCAAAACGTGTTTAGAACACTATGGAAATTAGCAATTCGTCGATCGTGCTACACGGATCAACCCAAAAAAAAAAAGCGGCGTCATCAGCTCCCCAAAGAAAGAAGGTAAAAGCCGACGCTGCACACGTTTGGAAAATGTGTTCCCGCCCCCTTCGGCTAAGAACTTCCGCCCTACGGAGAGCCATAAAATGGCAATATCATTCTGGAAAATCTCTTTACGGTCAATTCTCCGTGGCGTACCAAAAGGTGTAGTCTACAGGTAACGTCGAAGATCCCTAGTGGATCCTGACGAGACCACGAAAAAAAAAAAAAAAAAAAAGAAACGACGAGCTCCGTGTGCAAGGAAAATATATAGTTTCGGAAGAGAGGGGCAGAAGGGAGAGGCAAAAAGTGAGCGAGGCCAAAGGAACGGTCTAAGGTGCTCTCTAATAATCCAACATCGCGTTCCACGATGTCTCGAAGCAGGCGGCTCGAGGCCCGTGATTTCAAACGGTGATGCAACACTCCGAAGACAATGCCACGAGAATACACCGATACTCACGGACACACGCCGGTAGTAAAATATTGACACGTATACGATCGCAAACGGGGTTGTATATAAGTTCTCTTCTGTTCGTCTCTTCGATTGGGCTTCGCGGACTCGAGGCTGCGAGAATATACATAGTAATGAAGAAATGAAAAATCAATTGAGGTAACGCTTTCACGAGTCTGTTCTACACTCCATCGGACACAGGAAAAGAGATCGGTTATGAAATATCTATAACCGGGCGGGGTTCCCAGGGACCCAGAACCAGAAGAACTTCGTGATCACCTTTTTTTCTATTGGGGAACGAGTCACACGGATCACTGTTGCATTAAAGCGGGAGAATTCTTTTGAAAGAAAGTCGCTTTGTACGAGTCACGGTGAGAATGAAAAAAAAGTCCTCATCTACTGGAAGAAGAAGAAGAAGAAGATGCGAGAAAACTGAATCATGCAAGAGTCATTACATCAGAAACGCTTTATCACCGCGACCGAAATTCGTGTGTCTCCAACGATTAGTCACGTCATCAATCTCTTATTCGTCATCAATCTCGTCTACCTTACCCATCTCTTCCTCTTTTCTCTCATAGAGTCCTCTCCCTCTCTCGCTGGGGACGTTATTTTTCGTCAAACAATCCCTAGGTCCACGCTCGGTTCCTTTAAAGGGCTGTTTCACGTACCTTTGGAGCTGAGATATCCCATCTATCAGTGTTATACCTACTCGTGACTTCGGCTCATCGCAGATGTGCTTCGAGTTGTCCTTTCGCCTCCTCCTCCTCCCCCCCCCCCCTCAAGTTTCTTCTCCTCCTCGTCTTCCTCGACAGGACCATGTGAATTCTCGTCGAACGCTCGACAACCGCAATATGCAACGGTGTTTCTGACGATCTCCGATCTGTGTGACAACTTCCTCGTGGTTGGAAATCTCTCCGGTATAGAAAGGGACGGAAAAGAAGCTGTCTCGTGTTTCTATGCCTCTGCTAGATCTCTTCACGAGCCCGCGTGTTTGTACTCTCCTCTTGGCTTCTTGACGGTGGAGGACTCCTCGAAGCTTACATAGGTGTGGGTGGATGCGGAATACCTTGGGAGATACGTAGGTTAAGACACGCGAGCCGAGTCGTCGAACTCTCAAAAGACCCCGGATGATGTGTACACGACTGTACTCTTCGTGTATACATTTACGCGTACCCACGTATTCTTCACACACGCATACACACACACACAGACATGAGTATCCGCTGTGCGAACGTCCGGGACCGTTGAATCATCGATGAGCGATCGTACGTGATCCGTGCATGTATCGAGGCTATATTTTTTCAGGAACCATCAACGACCGTGTTAAAAAAGATTTGGGGATGACCGTTAACAGCGTTTCGTTTGTTCGCAGGCTATCGAAGCTCGGCAAGGTGAGAGCGCGCCACAATGGACAGGGATTTACATACGTCTTGTAAAGCAGCACGAGGAGGCGCACACCATCGAGTGCGATGACCCGAGAGGGCCCGAGTAACGCCTGTACGAAGAGGCGCGCACGTACACACACACACATACACGTTCATCATGGACTCAGACAAAACGAGAAGAGAGTAAACTCTACCGGGAGAACACGAGGGAGCGTGTGCTCGACTGGATGTATTACTGTATCGTGAAAGATGTGTGTACCAACCGGAGCCTGAGAAATCCCGAGGTGAAGAGAAGAGTGAGAAACAGAGAAAGAAAGAGAGAGAGAGAGAGAGAGTCTTGGAAGTCACCTGCTGCTGGTAGAGCGCATCAACCGGATCCTCGATGAAGACTCAGCGTCCATGTGTGTGCGCTCCTCGATCGGTCGCAGCAGCCGAAGACGGACTCATCATCGAGACCACACGTAAATGAACCCGCGCCCTCTTCCGCTAACGCGTGTCTACACAGGAAAAATGTTGGCAACTCGAAAGAGTATTATACCCAAAAGCGGAAACGATTGCTTAACTCTCGTGTCTGTATTAAGAGTGTCCGACTCACTGAACGGACCAGTAAAGGGACCGGTTCTTTCGCGATATTTACACGGAGAACATCTCTATCTTCCGGTTGCACGAAGATAGTTACGGGTCAAGACGAACGTACGGTTTTTTATTTTTTTTCGTGGATTATACGCGAATGGAAAAAAATAAAACTACCGGCGATCTCGAAACCGCGACGTGGGTCGAAACCGTATACCGGACTGAACGAGCGGTTCCAAGTTGCGGTGGAACTCTAGATGTCTATGTGTATACGTATGCGTGGAGTGTATGTAGAAAAGCCGTGGGTTAAAGAGGCCAATTGGATAAAACGTCGCCGGAGCTCTCGAACCGGTTGCTCGAAGTGACGTGAGCGAACTAAAGCTCCTTGGTCACAGGTAAAGCCAGGTAAACTACACTCTCCCGAGTACAACCTGCGCCGGCCGGCAGCAGGGTAGACCAGCGAGCCAAGGAGAGGAAAGGTGGCCAGCGAGCCGTGTGCTCGGAACGGAGCGAAAGAGATCGCGATGGAGAGAGAGAGAGAGAGGGAGTTACGCCGGTTGGCTGTACGATCCCTGCTAGCGGAGCGCACCTTCGTCTCTAAATGTGTGTACGTAACTCCAGCGCATACACTTGCGTCAACCGGTGTGTATATGGTCAGCGGCATAACCTGCCGCAGTCGAGCGAGAGAGATCCGCCAACTGCCCCGCGATGTATACTCCAACGCGGCTCCTCGCCCGCGTGTAAAAACGAGACAAGCCTAACGGGAGATCCGCCGAGTCGGAGTGGGAAGGAAAACGACGAAATGATTGTCCGACCGATGAAGAAGGGGGAGAAACCAACCGATGGAAGGAGGCGACAGAGGTATACGAGGAGGAGGCCGGAGAGTGAGCTTGTGTGTGACTCAGCTTAAAATGAGCGAATAGACCAACAGCGCGTTACGAGTTACGCGACGGCACTTTTGGGTACGCTTACCAATTCGGTACAAGGGGTGCTCGCGGATCAAAATTATCACCCTCTCGTCAGCCCTGCGATCACACCGGTGTATGTAATCAACTTTCGCAACGAGAGGCTCAAGGATTCGCGACTCTGGTGCAAACGCGTTTCGTCGAACGGTAAAATGTTTCGAGCCTGGAAGAGGGATGGATGTCTGACCTGAATCAAGGATTCGACGTTCTAAGCGTCCGATATCGAAAATATTGAAACTCTATTGGGATTTAGTCGTACAGTGCTTAAACGAAAATTATACCGCTTTTGAAACGACACTTGATTCGCCGATCTAGGCAGTTTCGAGAAGAACTGCATATTGAACGCTCCAGTTTATCAAGAGCCCAGCATCACTCGAGTAGTACTAATCTTTCATAACTCTTCGACTGCACACTCAGACGTTTCGATCCCATCCCCCATAAACGCATTTTCCAAATTGAACCCACGTTGGATACTTCATCGTCGTTTTTATTGAGAAATATATTTTGGACCGTGAAAAAAAAGGATCGTTGACTGCAACGATCGAACATGACGATCTGAAAAATGTTTGAGATCGGAACGATCCTTTATGCATACAGTGGCGACTAGTTCGTCGTCAATGTCCGGTCGAAAGGTCAAGTATTGGAATACTACCAACCAGCCAATGGAATTTATACGATATTAATCAAACAAACCCAAACGAACGAATTCGGAACTTCCAAGGGTGATGAAAAGATTAAGAACTAGCAGTGTTCGGACTACTCGATCTTCATCGCATCCAAGGGCGGAATAACGATTCGTTCAAATTGATCAATTATTCAACAAATTTATTATTTTTACGGTTTTGCCTTGACGGACACCATCGTTAAAAATTGACGATAATTGGTTCGCTGAGGCTTCAAAATTGGTCATTCTAACGATCGCGTTTCAAATACAATCGCCCATAAAGCATCAAGTGTATTCTACTGGGAGGACACCCGTTATATAGGAAGGAACAGAGTGCGTATACCTGTATCCGTCAGAGCGTGACTTTTCACGTGGAGTAGGCGCACGTTCGGGAAGGGAAAGAAGGACGTACGGGAGGGGAGAAAAATTACAAAGTGGGGACTGAAAGAGGAGAGAGCTGGAATAAGAAGGGGAAGTGGAGCCCCCTATACTCCGCGCTTCGTCTCCACCTTAATTCTCGTACCTGGTGTTACGAATCACGGGTACGCGGAGTTCATGATCCAGAAATGTACATTAGACTTCGAAGAAATTGAACTTCGATTCAACTAACATTTTAAACACCGAAAATTTATACTATTCAGATCTGGACCACGTTGACAACCATTCTGTCCATTTCTAACCTCCTTACGCGCTAACGTTTGAAGACTTTTGCGAAAATTTGTTCTTTTGCGAACTACATCGGATTTTGGTGAACGTAGGGATTGGAGATGTTGATCCGAATAGATGATAAACATTGATCCGAATATATATATATATATATATAGATTAATCAATCGCGAGACAATTCAATTACACTTGATTAAGTTCAGATGGATCGATCTAAGCCCAGATAGATTTTGTTCAATCTAGATAAAGGATATCTCGAACCTATTCAGACCTACGTCAGTGTAAATTATTTTTCGAAAAAAACAAATCCTTCGTCCTTACAATTTTTTAAGATACGGATTAATAATATTTCGTGGTTTATTTTTTCTCGCACATTTTTTGTATAATTAAGACTATCCAACATCAGGCACATTCTTTTTAGCTATAAGACATTGGCAAAGAAAAGAAACAAAAAAAATAAACCTGAAACATTCTTTCAAATTTTCTGCACAACATAAGTCGAACCAAGGAAAACAAAAAATCACCCTGATCAGTGACTCCGGTATGTTCCCTTAACTACTTTTCCTTTAACCAACTGTAGGAAAAGAAGAAAATCTCGCTAAACACGGCAATAATTACCGATCTCAAAGAGACGTTTTATCCCCGGGTCAAACGACTAGTTGCGCGGCATTCGTCGCGCACCTTCGTTGAAGCTACGATTTCCCGTTCCGGCTCAAGAATCCGTGCTTCTCATCAATTCTTTGCCCTTCCCCCCCCCCCCCTCCCCGCCACCACCGCCTCCTCCTCCCTCGCCCGAGGTCTTCGTCGTCACTCCATTGGAGCCCTTGGGAATTCGAGCGAAACAATCGAGCGTTTCTTCACGAAAGGAAGGAACCTGAACGAGATGAGAGAACAGAAAATCGGTGTCTACGGGAGGCGCGTGTAACGATCGGAAATACTTCGCGTGGTCGGGAACATAAAATAAAAAAAAGAGGGGAAAAAAAAAGGTGATGATTTAGCCCTAAGGCGGGAGGACTACGAGAAAATTCCCTCGAGTCACAGGAGTACCTTTTTTTTCTTTTTTTTTTTTTTTGCTCGCCTTGACTGGCGAACGTCTCTCTTTCTTGCAACGTGGAGTATCACGTCCCGTGGGTTCGCTCTCGCTCCGTGGAATCTTTCCCGTCCAGCCGGTACATAGCGGGGACGCGAAACCGCATCGCCACGAGAGTGTCGTGGGAGAACGGATTGATTCAGATCGGTAACACCCTTCGATGATGAGAAAAAGGGACGGAACATATCAGAGAGACATAAAGGGTGGAGAAATCAAACCTCTCCGAGGAAACTCTCGTACCGAGAAAATCCCATAATCTAAACTTTTGCTGTCCCAATTTAAATTTGGGATTTATATCTTTATGGAAAGAACCACCGAACGTGAAGAATACGCGTTGAGTCCCAAAATGTGCCATGTCGATAAACGTCTATCCAGGGTTATTGCAAAATTCTTTCGGCAGTTATTTTATCCTACAAAATCGTTATGAAGCCAATCCTTGTGAAACAACGATACGCAACGTAAGTACTTCCTCATCGATGTTTCATCTCGGGCGAATTTGAATCTTTTTCAGATCGCGACGTGTTTACAGATTTGGAGGTTATTCGCGTACTAAGTTCGCCTTTTTCTAAGTTGGATCCATCAAACTTCGCCTTTAGCGCTTCGGGAGAAACACAAGAATGACGTTTACTCAGCTTTGGTGGAAAAATAAGCTTTAAGAACGTAAAGCTTGATTTTTAATAAACGCAACTTTGACCGTCTGCTTGCAAAAAAGAATCGTTGAATCTATGATTCTGATTCGTTATAATCTTCACTGATGATTCTCCCATTGCCGAGAATCCGCGATCTGACTAGAAATAAATAAGAGCTCTTTCCCTCTTTTTCTTTATCTTTTTATAGGTTAATTCCGGGCTAGATGGCTATGAGGGAGAATGGCCCATCGAAATAATTCATGGGATTATTGGCTAGGTGGCGCTAGTTACCGTTAAGTTCGCTTCGTGACGCGCGTGGGAGTAAGTGTACGTGGAAATTTTTGTCGAAAAAAAAAAAAACATTAAAAAGTAAGTAATATCCCTGTCATTCGTTTGGTTTTTTGAAATAGCGTTTAAGAAAAACTATGGCAACTATCCCGGACTTACTCTATATATATATACGTGGACGTAAAAGTAACTGCCCTGCGGGATTTCTCAAAATGACCGACAGGCCGCACTTGCTTCCCTCGTAGCTGGTACAGTACGAAGAAAGAGTCGGGGCAGTTGATGCCAGCAAGATGGAAGGACAAAGAGAGATTGATAAGGGGAGGAAAAGAGTCGGAAAGAGGTAAGAGAAGGGAGGGAGAGAGAGAGAGAGGTAGAGAAAGAGACGGGCAGCGTGCGCGATGCGCACCGGTGATTCTCGCGAGGTCAGCGACTCTGTGTAACGAAGCACAGCGCCGACAGAGTTAGTGGAGCGCTCAAAAGAGCCCAACGTACCGCGGACACTCTCGCGAGGAGGAACTTTATGAATCGGTGCGTGGAGAATAGAAAATCGTGAAATTATGAGAAAGGATCCTCCGAACGAGGGGAGAACACTCAGAAAAGGAATAATCGAGGGAAGGAAAGCAGGATTAAGAAAATAACGAAACGAACCTAAATTTGCTTTCGCAATTCGCCTTTCATTTTTTTTTTTTAATTATCCCATAACGGCAAATTCTCGTAAATAAAATGAAAAAATCGTAATAATTCGGAACAAGTGAAATATTGGAGAAAATCGGCGTATTTTAAGGTTAATGTTTATCATTTTGTACCAATTTTCTTCGAATCGGGGGAAAATGGAGAAAATATCAGAAATTGGGGGAAAAAAATTCAACCAGGGATCTCCGATCCCTTTGGTTGAACATCCCCCCTCCAATTCGTCTTCGCATAGAAGTCTTTAACCTTCCTTCCGCTTTGAGCCACGCCACAGCGCCATCGTTCACAGGCCACGGAGTATGCAGGTGCATTAACCGGACATCCAAGCCCAGCACCGTAACGCCAGCAGGATATCGCCTTGGACTCTAGGAGGCCCATCGCACGGTTCGCCTAGCTTCGCGCCGATTCACGCGACCACCTTATTTTTTTACAGCCTCCCAGTACACATATTTCTTCCCCTTGCGCTGCTTAGCAAATCGAGGGAATTTTCTTCGAGCCGTGCATGTGGGAATTTCTCGAAAGTTCAGTTTTGTATTTCAGGATTAAGGGTCTCCCTGGGTCCTCTTTCACCTTCGCAGCAGACTTCGAACTTGGACGATCATTAGGAACTGAAAGAGAAAAATTGGGTCCAAGTTCTTTTATTTGTTCTATCCTTTTCTTTCCTCTTCTTCCTTCTCTACATTCGCGAGTCCTCTCGCCAACCTCTCAATCTTGTTGAATGCGAAATTTCAAAAAGATCCGCCGCGCCGTTTCCGAGATACAAAGTGTCGAAATATAAACGTAAATTACACACGCGGTACGTTTCGATTCACGTTTCCAAGGATAAAGATCGCAATCTTGAGGAGAGATACCCCGTGTCCGCGCGGTTTTTGACGGCCCAAAAATTGGTGAAATTCGTACGAGACGCTCCGTCTCATTCGCAATAGGCCATTACGGTTTAAGGGTTTTAGTCTGGGCATTTTGATTACAGACAACGTACTGAAATGAATGGAAACTCCTTTTTTTTCGCCCCCTCTTAAAATAATCAGCTGGAGAAACGCTATTCTCCGGTACCAGGGTATTCACCCTGATGAAACAGTAAATTCGTGAGAATCCACGATCCGAGACTTTACACAAGTCAGAACTATTGACCTTCAAGGTCCAACGGTTACACCGAACATTGGGCATCTTTCGCAAAATCGTCGCAAAATCACGCATGATTTCGCCTACCATGAGAACTGCGGTCATTAATAGTTCCCATTAGCGGTAATACTCCGCAGAAGCATTTACAGCCACGTTATAATTACCACGAAGCTTTTAATGATTCTTCTCGAATTTAACCGCAGGTCCAGCCGTTACCATTGTACTAATTGAAAAATTCGAAAAAGTACCACCGTCATCCGTGATTCCTGAATACTGAAATGGCCAAAGTGAGCGAAACGACCGTTCCGATATTTAAGAAACGCCCAACCCACCGATACTTTTCGTCTTTCCATTTTTCGTCTTTTGCAAGTCAGGTTTCGGTCTTCCGTCCGGAAACGGGAAGATTTAACGATTTTCAAGGTTTTCACAACGTCGGGGCACGAGAAAAGGTAAATTCCAGGAGTTTTATTTTTTTATTATATCTATACCGAAGAGGCCACTTCTGGCTATACCTATATACGTAATCACGCTCTCCGCCTTGTCCAGAACTTTGTCTAGTAAACGCGATGCCTTTTCTCCGCTACGAGGCTCGCTACGACTATGGTTCGATTTTTGTTGGGTTTGTTTGGTAAAGTGGAGACGCAGAAAAATATTAGGTAAAAAAGAAATCTATTATTTTCTGGAATCAACGAGTCACAAACTGAGTCGATCAGCCACAAAACTGTCGCAAACGTTTGTTCGGTACGAAATCTCATCGTTCTAACGCCATCTAGCGTAACCCGATCGGAGTTTTACAACGCGAGACACTGATAACTAAAGCCATCTATTGGAAAAATCATGAATTTCTTTTTACCACACTTAATAAGCAACTTATAAAACTTGATATCCCGAAGACCTGCCGAAAATGCTTCAAGCCGTTTTCTGGTATTACTTAAAGGAAGATCCACGCTCAAATTTAGCTTGATCAGATCAGATATCAATGGGGTAGCTTTTCGGTGATCTCGTAATGTTCCCTGATACTTCCGCCTTCTCCCGTTTTGCGCATCGATCGATCAGCTCGTAGAGTTCCTTGACTGAACATAGGAAAACCAAAGTTATCGAAAGTGGGTAAAGTAACCGTAAAATGTCATAATACAAGGCTGGAAGGAAATGTTTTTTCAAAGGGTTGCATCACGCGAGGATTGTAGATACAAGATGAAAAAGAAGTGAATCCTCGGTGGAACGAGAATACGGTAAGTGCACGTCCGCCTCAAACTCCGTGTCTTTCCATCTTCTCACGGAGTCCGCGAGTTCTGGGCGATATAAATAAATTGAAGAAACGGGGAAACCTGAGACAATTCGTCTCTCGACTCACTCGGACCACACGTGATTCTCGTATGTTCATTCGCTGCTATTTGCCTCTCGTTGGGCCATAATCGTGTACGGATGGTGAACCCCCCCCCCCCCCCCCACCGTCCCTCTCTCTCTCTCTTTCTAATTCCTTCATTCGTAACCATCCGTATGCATAAATAAAGTGAACGCAGAGAAAAAAGGCGATGCATCAAAGAAAAAGCAAAAGAGGGAAACTGGTTTTAACGTTTATAGTTTTTAGCGTTGCGAGGTTCTGGACTCGGCGGGGTGCCACCGCGCGTACGTGAGTACATTCTCAGGTCGAGAGATGCCCCTGATCATTTTTTAGGTTTCCTGCCTCTTACTGATAACGTCCTCGACCGCTGTTCTTTCGATATTCCCTTTGATACCGAGCGTATAGAAAACTTGGCGATTTGACTGTCTGTACTCATTTTCTCTTGGATAGCACTCTGTTGCAATCAAATTGGATCTCTTTGGGTAATCAATCAAATAAATTTATTTGATAATGAATTTGTTTGGGGTATCTCACATATAACTCAATACGTCTCGAAAGCTACGCTTGTTGAAGCCTTTCGTACTTACCTTCGAAACGTTGCTAACCCTCCTGAAAAAAGTAGAATATGTTTCGTACGCGGAATATGCTGAATACTGAATCACCGCAATCTCATTTTTTTTTTAAGTCGGTGTAGTTGAAGCAGCAATTGTAAAATTTCTGCGAAATGCTGGACGTAAAATGTGAGACGGGCATTAGAAACGCGTCAAGTTCCCACGGCAAAATTCTGTATAGGCGATCTGACCTCGGATCAAGAGAACCTAGAACTTTTTCCTGATTGTTCCTCGAAGTGGCTATGCGGAATGGGTCTTATCGTTATTTAGAGTTTGCGGAGTGTATCTTACAGTTGCTGATTTTTCCTTCCAACGATATTTAATGTATACGAGATCTGTTCGAAAAATAAGGTGACTTTGGATTCTCGCTTTTCTTGTTTGTTCGTTACGTTGGTTCACGTGTCTCGAACATATTTTGAGGTTATCATCCATTTTGCGTATCAAGTTTGGTTTTAGAAAGAGCCCTGGCACAGGTCTATTATATCTGAGGAAGAATACTTTGAAGGGGACAAAATAGGTATTGATAAATAACAAAATATTTTTCGAGAAAAATAAAATCTGGAAAACAATTTTTTAGACCCTAGGAAAAATGTATTATTTATTTTCCTAGATTTCAAAACAAATTGGTTTTGTTATGAAAAGTGAATTTTCACTACCTTCCAACGATGCAGACGTCGGTGTCACCAGACGTTTTATACCAGGTTCTCGTGGTCGAAGAATTCATGGACACTGCAATGTTTTATTAATTCTAAACGCGACAGAGCTTACGAGTACAGCGTTAATTTGGAAGCTGCACTGAAAAGAGGAAAGTGACGGAATCGTTGAATTTACGATCGCTTGGCAAAATTATCCATTAGTTCTCCAAGCGGTTACGTAATCGCAACGCCAACAAGATTTTCCGAGACGAACCGTGTCCCATCTTGTTTACGATTTGGCAATAAAAACATTTTGGGAAATCGCTGGGCGTATACGAATATTGATTCTTCCGCAACACTCGACGGTTGGTTGGGTCTGCCGAGTTAATGGTTACGCTTCGTGAAAACACCTGCGAGACATTTATTTTTGATGTTCATATTTTGGCAGCGCCCAGTAACTTCGAATGACTTGTGAAGCTCTCAGAACCATCGATCCGCGTTCGTTTTGGGGCACAACCTTAACCTACCATTTCCTTCACCAGCTTAATTCCAATATTGCTGAAACCAAACGAAAATCCTCTTTTTACGTATTTTTATTTCTTTACTTCTTCATTTTTTTCATTACGCAAAATCTCTTGAATGGGAGGTTTTTACAAAAATGCGGGTAACAAATTCTAAGTTTCGAACATAACCTTGCGACCGATCGAACTCGCGCGGAAACCGCGTGGGTTAACAGGTGTTGGACGTTTCTGGGGTAGGAGCACACGTCCGGGACGCGGTGGCCTAGCTATCGAGCTCTTGTTAGTTTCGCAGGTGTATATTCGGAGGGTAAAAGGTAGCAGCGCGTAGCTGGGACAGGTGCGCGATTCGCTCGACGACCATTGCACCTTATGCCTCGAAGTCTTTCGTGTGTGCACACGTAAGAATTCGTACCCAGCGGTGTCGCAGAGCCAAAAGAGCGCATCCTCAGCGGCCACGGCTGGTACTTCGAAATCGTACAGACTTGGGACGAGAAGGTAGTGTAGCATCGACGAGTCGACCGTATTCGATGTAGTAAAAAGAAATCCCTTTCTTTTCGAGCACAGAAATTGGCCAGATGACTATAATAAGGCAAACCTAGAAGGGATGAGGTTGTCAAAGCTCGCAAAAAACTGTAAAAAAAACGTTACAAATTTATATATACCTTTGTATCAAACGTGTCAATAATAAAGATATTAGGTGTGGTAAACAGAAGTTCATGAATTTCCCAATAGATGGCTTTAGTTATCTGTATCCCCGTTGTATAAATCCTATTGGGTTACACTAAATGACGTTGCAAGTTTGAGATTTCGTACTAAACAAACCTTGCGACAGTTTTGCGATTAGTTAAATCCGGAATATAATGGATTTATTTTTACTACACCTAATATAATATCAATAGATACGCAGATGCGATTGTGTATAAATATACGTGTATATATTTATGTCTGAAGCTATTGTGAAGGCCATCTGGCGACGGCTGCATGTATGCTGCCCGCTCAGCAGACGTACGACAATATATACGTACACGTATAACGGATCCGGACGCACGCTTTTCTCGCTTCATTGGTCTTACCTCTTCGCCAGGTATAGCCCGAAGATCTCATCTTCTCATCTTGCCAGATGATGAAAAAGCGAAGCTACCTCGCACACACGCGACTTTTTACAGGTGCTGCCGTAATCTTCTCTAAAGGCCTTTACAAGATCGACACAACTTCACAAATTTACCAACGGATTATTCCCGTAAAAGAATTAAGTTCTTTCTCATGAAAAATAAGGATTTAGGCGGTATAGAAATGTGACGTTTGCGAGTGCCGCCTACAGAAACTTGTTGCAATCTGCTAATAATTGTAAAATATGACGGCGCATAGTATGGTTCGCACAACGAAAGCTTGTAACAATTGAAAGGGGTTTAGGTTATTTCGTGCTGTACCGTCGAAAATCGATCAATTTAGACGTCGGTGAGAGACCGAGATGGCGTTTCTTACGACGAGGATTCTGGCTTATTGACTCGGCCATACAAGCTGTTGGCTCTCTTTACTCTTCGTTCTTGTCCTTATTTGCGATTATCAATAATCAACTTCACGTTACTCCGAGAGCTGTCAAGTTGAGTACAAAACCAACATAACCTCACCAATCGTCGAGCAGTGTTTGTTTTTACCGATGAAAGGAAAATACTTTTTTGCCTTATATATTACAATACATATCAATATATCTTTTATCGTACATATATCTTCGTTTTACATATTAAAAGGTCAACATAACCTCACTCATCTTCGAACAGTATTTTTTTCATCTCTGAGCCGTTAAAACATTTTAGATATATTTTCCGCATTCATACGATAAAAAAGTTACCATTACAGGATATTTAATTTTTCTACTATGGGAATGGAAATAGCCAACAAACATGAAAGCTTCATGAATTTCTTTGGGTTTGTTTGGGTTGTCTGAAAAACCGAAAATCCTTCGCCGCGTGTCAAGAGCGCGATAAAGTGATTGACCGTTTGGCCGTGATCGCTCGAATTGATTTAGTCCCCCTGTCTAGACGCACGCCGTGCCGGAAATCCATCGAGCCCGCGCTCGACGAGATAATTCATCGGGTTGTCGGTACATAACGAAGTCCGAATGAATTTTCTTTACCGCAAAATTGAATTGTGAACGCGGGCAGGCAGGTAGAGCGAGACAAGAGCCTCTCTAAACGGGGCAACGCGGAGAAAGACGCGTCGGAGAGGCACTCTTGCAGAGTGCCGCTGTTAGCGCACCGCACTATGACTAATTACACGACATGGGGTACGGGGTGGTATGGGTGAGTGTGGCCGCTCTCCTTCACTCTTTTTCTCTCTCTCTCTCTCTCTTTCTCTTTGTCAGTTGATCGCTCTCTTGGTGCTACCAGCGCAACGGTCGAGTTTATCCCCTTTTCGTTATTACACTTCGGCAACATTGTACTTTTATGTCTAGTACAGACACCTCCAGAATCCTTCCGTGCCTCTCTTTTTCTCGGCACTCTCCTTTTCATCATCCCTCGTATATTATATTCCACGCAGCGCGATCGTCGCGCCTCCTGCACGTGTGCGGCTTTTCTCGGTATAGATTGCGATATTGCCCCCCAAACGACGTTCGTAATACGTTTCTTTCTTCCAATTTATAATGAACGCTTGATATTAACGCGTGCACAGGAGCAACCACCGAGTTTGCTCGTTACACCGCGGTTAATTTACTATCCTGCCGCCACGAGCATGTTTTTTCTCCCTCGTTGTTTTGCTCACTCGTCCCGGCGCGAATCTCTAACGCGGCGGTTCTGCTCTAATATATGACCGAATTTACCCACCGTGGGACACATGGTACGCGCACACGCGCACCGAGAGAACTCGGTTGTGCATAAAAACCCGGACAGAGGTCGCGTCGCGAACATCGCGCGCCATCTATCCTTTCGAGGCCGAGCAGTGGCCATTACCGCTCATTCATTCGCGCGCTCGATCAGTGTCGTGCGCATTAATAAGTATGCGGCGGAAGTTGAGCAGAGGTTAGGATTAGACGTACTGTCGAAATGCCTGTTACTTTTATCGCAGGAATACTGTCTTCTTGCACACTTTCCGCAATAGGAAAACGCAACATCGCCACAATTCTGACGGATATACGTTTACTCGTGAATGACTATACGACGTCTCAGATGGTATACGCGATCACACGATCACGCCCTCTTCACGCGCGCTCACGGACTTAACCTCATTTTGCTTGATAGGACAAGGAAAACAAATCCAATTAACGGATAATTACGGATTATCTGAGCACCCACTTCCCATATGTCTAGGCAGACTCTTATATTGTTAGACGTTCTATGAAGAAAAACTAATTTAGAAAAAAATCACGCTGTTTTAATCCGATTACACGGGTCTGGAATTGCGCAGGCGCGCAGAGCGTCAACAACTTTCCTAATTACACGAATAAGCGTCGACGCGCACTTTGCTGCACCTGCGTGCTCTCTTCACAATTAATATGTATCTTTCATACCGTCAGTATTTTATTTTCAGGCAACAGCAACGGGGACCGGTACTCCGCGGGGATAAACACGCTTAATTTATTTATTTTATTCGAATTGTATAGCGCGCTTGAGGCTTTTTCTTTATCTCGCATATAGACACGGATCGTTCTCGCGCACAAGTTTTTAAACTGCGTGGAAGAACCAACTGGAAAGGAAAGAGGAAGCGTTCTGAAATCAGCGTCACGGTGTAAAAGTCGTCGGAGCGTAGCGAAGGGTTTCTACATACGTATTTAAGCGAACACGCACACGTCTAAATATGACTACGCGATATGGGATGTCGATATAAGCCTTCCGCGTTGGTCGTTGGAAGTCACGTCTGTGCTTATTTGCCATAATCATTATCAACGACAACAGTCAATATTAATTTTAAATTCAAATCAATTTCCAACGCTTCACACACTCGCTAAAATCTTCGTCTTTTTAGGAAATTCAATGTTCGGAGGAATATGAATTTTGACAGACATATTGAAACAAAATAGAAACATTCATTTTACACTCCCGTTTGAAACAAATTCAACAAACGCCGATGACCGGTTTTCTTCTTTTTCCGGATTGAAAATTAGATACCACTGCCATTTTCATCCATCACGATGATTAATGTTCAACAGACGTCCCAATTCGACAGTTTTCGATGGTCCATTTTGCCCCATCTGCTCCCGCGTGTGGATGCGCGCGTTGCGTGCGCGCCTCTTGCATAGCGCGGTATATACGTTTTGTATCGTTGACGACCTCTGCGTTCGTGAAAGATGGCTCATCCACTTGGACGACAACTAAGCAATGGAACAATGGACGCCTAGACTCCCACCCCCTCTTGACCCTGTCGTACACTTATTCCATAAGATACACGCGAAACGCGCAAAAGAAAGAAAACAAAGAGAGCGCGATGTGCCAACAACCTGTGAACTGTAAATTTCTCCCTGGTCAATAAAACCGCGTATACGGTGCGGAGCACCATAGCGTCCACGTTTCCTTATTAAATCCGTTTGGTGAATTTCCATTCTGGTAGACGCGTGTTGTACAACTTCATAATATTGTACAACCACTTGTTCATCGGATCCTTTGACGCTCGGCGCTCCTATGCAGACCGTGATGAAACTTAAAGATTCGCTCCCACACGTACAAACGGGCCCATTCTTCGAACATTTTTTTATGACCGTTCTGAACTAATTCTCTCGAACGATAGCAATCTCTGCGCCGCTGTTGTCACTGTTTTATATTTCTTGTCGACAAAGAGCAACGTGACGGTTCCATTAGTAAGGATAGACTGGATCACGGCGTAAATAAGTCATCCCAACCGTCTTGACATGTCAACTCCTGCGACATTTTCTAACACCGCCTACATCCCGTAATATCAATAAATTTAAGGTGATGACGTAAAAAGATTTTATATAGTAATGGAGCGTTTTCGTGCGGTAACAAAAACTGCTAAAAAATAAAAGTGTATTGATGTACAAAAATAGAAAGTGTATAAATGTTCGTACGTGTTTTTTATATTTGTGTACTTTGATGTATCATGTCTAACAAAAATGTACGATGTAAAATGCTACTTTTGATTGTGCTGTTTATTGCGATATTATTATATTTATACGTAGTCGAGTATGACTTAATTAAACGATCAAAAATTTCGAAGTTGATACAAGATGTGTATGAATTAAGTTACAATCAATAAGATGTCGCGGCGATGTATCGATATCGATATGTCTATGCATAAACGGCAATCTGAGAAGGCGACCGTAGCGACGCAGCCTCGTAACGACAACTCTCGAAACCTTCACGTAGCAGTAACATAAAGAATTTGATCGACGAATCTGTATGAAGTTTTTCATTTTTTTTGCGTATCTATTGTCTCGTACGAAAACAAGTCTTAACGCGTCTGTTACAATCGCTTTAGTCTTCTCATTCGACTTTTATTTGAATTCCCGTGACGCAGATATTTTTGAAAAATTTTCGATCCACAAGCTTACATGTGCACAAGCGTGTACGCATGTATACACACGTTCACGTGATAAAAGGTCATAGTAAATTGCAGGGGTTCGTACAGCATTGCAAAACATTCAAAATATCATCGAAACATTATTCGCGTGGCAAACGTGCCCACTTTTGATTCTTGTTATGTACAAGCCCTATGGGGTACGAGTTTAAGCGTTTAAGGTTATGTGGCTTGTAGCTGACGTAAAAGCAAAACATATCGCCATTACGAGCGATAGAAAAGAAATATCGCGAGACAAAACCCACTGATCGAAGGACTTAAATGACGGGAATCATTGATGATGGCGTCACAAAACGATTCCGTAATAATATGCGATTCCTCGAGTCCCTCATCTAACCAATGCGCGAGATCAGCCATGTCTTTTCGCAAACGCGTGCGATCTTGCGACGAAGCTAAGAATCTTCTTGGTACGGTTTACGAAAGCCCCCTTGTTCATCTCCGACGTAACACCAGGTATTCGTGCGATTCTTAAAGAAAAACCAGACCTTTAGTACTGGAAAATCCGGCGAAAAAAAATTTCGTTTTCAGGCAGCAGAGTGTGGATAGCGATGTCACCGTTGTGTCGACGCCGCCTTCGAAGCGTTCAAAGATCAACGTCATAGGCAACGAACCCAAAGAAACTCACGATCAGAGTATCATTGTTATCAACGACACAACTGGCAAAGCCATCATCGAGGTTGCGTTATCCGATGTCGATACCAATGACGTCATTGAGCTTCCTCAAAGGAGGTACAGAACGCGTAGCAGTATCTTGGAGGAGCCGTTACTAACGCCGTTGCGTCCGACATCCAGGCGACGTAATAAAATCCTCAACGAGCCAGAAGTTCAACATGGAAAATTATCAACCTCGAGAGTACAATCCGCTAGTGTCAATGATGAGAATTGTAACGGACAGATTATCGGAAATAACTTCAGCGGTAAGCCTCCAAGATATGAACTTTTTAAAGATAAAAAATCAAAGTACGGTTGCTGGATAGATGATAGCAACTTGACTCTTAGCAATGATAGTAATACGGGATACGAATTTTAGTAGAAAATCCTGGAAATTAATCTTTACGGTCCTTACTCTGCAGCACCTAGCGAGGCTGAGGATATCGAGGTGCTTTGGGTTTCCGATGCAAATACGGACCAGTTGAGACACAGTGGTAACGCAAGCTTACAG
Organism: Ophioninae sp. A BG-2022a; assembly: GCA_030523105.1. Taxonomy (NCBI): domain Eukaryota; kingdom Metazoa; phylum Arthropoda; class Insecta; order Hymenoptera; family Ichneumonidae; species Ophioninae sp. A BG-2022a. Next base: position 8,711 of record JAPYZI010002722.1, on the reverse strand, counting down.
CAACCTTTTGTCATTGACACCCAACCATCGGTTGAAAATCTATCCAAAAAGTCCCTTCGTCGTATGAAAGCCCTGAAGAGGCTGGGATCCAAAGGCCCAAAACCACAGGCAAAAGAATCGAAGCAGAAACGTAAAGAAAAAAGAAGAAACAAAAGACCCAATATTATATCACATTCTGTTTTAAGCAACCAAGCCCTTGCAAACATGAAACTTCGCGAGATCGTGATCGATGGTGCCAACGTTGCAATGGGGTAAATCGGTTTCTCTTACTTTTCTCTTTCATAAGAGATGTTTAACGAATGTCACTTACTATTCAAAATCAAACAAATTATCGACGATTTTAAACAAACGAAAAAAATGTTAAACAGGCATAAACCAGGTACTGGATTCTCGGAGAAAGGTCTCGAAATTGTGATAAATTACTTCAAGGACCGTGGTCACGCCGTCAGGGCATTTTTGCCACAGTACATGCGCAAGGCAGATCGCACTTTGTTGGAAAAGCTTAATACGAGTGGTCACCTAGTTTTCACTCCGAGTCGGAAAATCGGCGGTAAAAAGATAACTCCGTACGACGACAGGTACTCGAGGGTTTTCTTAATTCTTTTTCACACTAACAATATTACCCGCTATTTCCTCCATCGAATCGGAAATTTGATATAATGCATAATAATCTTCGCACAACCCCCTTTATTCGCCAAGAGAAACTTTATTTACACATTAACGAGATGCTGCAGCGTTTTCTGACACGCTGCAACATCTGATTTCCAACAAGGGCACAGGGAAACTGCGAAAACCTGCTCCAATATAATATCCAGGTTTTTTAAATATTAGAAGTATAACGATGACGGTTCCAGATTCATATTGGAATACGCGACAAAGTGTGACGGGATCGTCGTGTCGTCTGATCAATACCGGGATTTGTGGCACGAGAAACCCCAATGGCGCGATACGATAGAAAAACGTTTGCTAACGCCTACATTCGTAGGCGATTATCTCATGTTCCCGGAAGATCCTTTGGGACGTAACGGTCCAAAGCTCGAAGAATTCCTACGACACTGATAACGTGTTCACGATTTATCGAGTATCCCGTCTCTGTGTTTATTGTTGTACAGCTAATTATAAGGAATTTTCGAGGTAGTCGATTTATTGAAAAATTCGGTGAGTATCTCGATTGAGAGGGAGATAAGTTTCGAAATTAGCCGCATTATTCATTTCCTCGGCACTACGTCTGAGTTTTGAATTCTCACTTTGAAAAACAAAAACTCAAACTTTTTTTAATAACTCTATTTTTTCTACTGTATCTAGTGAACATCGGAAACAATCAGGAAAAATTGTTTCCCATATTTTTGCAACGTCAATATGATGAATTATTTATAAAAAAAGAGAAACGCGGCGTGCAGAAAAAAGTATATGAGGCTATTTTCTTGGCCACCATACAGTGTGGTGGATTCAAACGATGGAAAGAAAATGCTCATGTACAGAATTCTACAACAACTTTTGTTATTCACAGTTGTTCTTAATTTTCGTGAATTCTTATATCGAACGTTTTGGATGGACGGTGAATAAACATTCATTGTTCCACAATACGAATATTTTTGCGCAACATCTTGGCTCAACGTCGCACCGTAAATTATCTGTTATTTGATCATATAGAAAAACGTCGCCGAAATTGGCATAAGTTATACCTGAAAATTTTTACACTGCGATGTATTTATTTTTGCCTTAAAAAATGTATTCAACCGTGAAGGTTATACGATCGCGATACCGATGAAATCGTTGAGTTCTTTTTTTGTTCATCGCCAACGGGCTCGCGTCCTCAAAATCGCTTAGAACTCTAAGGTGCAATTGGATTATAAAAAATCAATTCCACCAAACTTCGTGTTCTCTACGTGGGTTCCATAGTTAGAATACTTTTCGTTTCATGCGAGCCCGATAAAGCAAATTATTTATTACAGGTATTTCATTAGCACATTATTGAGGGAAGAAATAATATAAATACTTACAAACAAAAATTTCGGGTGATTTTATTTATGAAAACTATTCATTGTCCAGCAAGTACTCAAATAACGAACAAAGGAAGACTGTCACGCAAATCGCATAAAAATTCCTGTACCAGATTGCGGTATCCTGCTTTTCAGATGCATTAATCATCAGAAAATGTGTTTTCTGCCATCCGCAAACTTCACTGGTATTGCATAATTTTGTACTCGAATGTGTTATCAGTCTCCGTTTGTTCGACATTGACGAGTGAAGATTCATTCGTCTTCTTTCGTCGAATCCCAGGTCGGTCTCCAACACCACTTTCTCGATTGTCGAAGCAACTCCATGCTCTCCTGAGCAGCATCTCGAGCCATTCGATTCATCGGGTTCACTTGTCCACCGTCCGATCGAGCATTTGAAATAACCGCGTCGTGTTGAATCACCGAATTCACTTCTGCTCACAAAGTAACGAAGTTATAACAGAAACAACGATCCAACGAATAATTCATACGATCCTCGCTAGGTAAAGAATTCAAGTACTTCATTTTTACGATGACAAAGTGATACGACAAAATATTCATTCGAGCATTTTTTACTTTTCGGTCTTCAAATCCCGTATTAATACAATAGGGAAGAAAAAACTAATACAAAAGCGGGTGGTGGTGGAGAAATTGATGTTTGGGTCTCTTTAACAAGGCCGTTATAGTAAATCGCAGAATTACGTAGAGCAATAAACTTACTCGTTTTTGAAAAGAGTTTATTGAGAACGTATTGATCATCGCAAGTCGAGGTTATCCGCTCTTCCTTCATCTCCGATTGACCGAGTCTACGCCCGATCAAACATGGTACTTTCTCACCCTCAAACATCGCTGAAATTTCTGCGTCCGTTTTCTTGTGCCGTTTCTTACGACGTATTTTCTCAATCGACTCGCTCGGAACTATGACCGGTTCAGCCTGTGGTTTGACATTGTCCTCTGCGACAACATTTTTCTTCGCGATCTCTTGTATTTTCTTACTGACCGTAGCCGCGAGTTTTTTCATAGCCTCTATTTTGCGAGAGGAAAATTTTGGTTTGGCGAGTTTGGCTGTAGGCTCGAGTTTACAATCGCGAAATATTCGATCAGACTCTGTGGCTCTTCCGTCCAGAGGCTCGTTCAAGTTGAAAAGTTCGGCGAGGTCGGACGTCCGAAAGAGCCTTCGTTGTCGAGGGTCTTCGAGAACTCGATTCGATAATAGTACCTTGAAGATTTGCCGATGATATATCTGAAAGTGTCTATGTTTTTTAGGTATTTCTTTGAAACGGAAAGTCGAAATGGCTGACTTTAACACTTCGTGAATTCTTAAGTATCAAACAGGTAAAGGTAAGAGCAATAATGATCCATAATAGCTTTAAGCATATTGAAAGAATTATTTTTAAAAATCTTCGACGTTTCATTGAGCGTAGTTAAATTGGACCACACCTTTTCCTCAACAGTCCCGGCAGTTATGAGCCTGTAGATGGTGACCCGTTTATCCTGGCCGATCCTCCAAGCTCGTTCTCTCGCCTGAGCGTCCACGGCCGGATTCCAGTCGGGATCATAAATGACAACGCGATTCGCTCCCGTCAGGTTTATACCCAAACCGCCGACCCGAGTCGTTGATATGAATACGAAGTAATTCGAATCCTGATGTAGAATCGGGAACGAAAAAAAGCTTAAATTCGTTAAAATCGAGGTGTCAGAAAGTAGTCGTGACTAAATTTCACAAGTCACCACATCCACCGACCTCGTTGAATCTGTGAATCGTCTGTTGCCTCTGGGACATGGGAGTGGTCCCGTCGAGACGCAAGTACGTGTGGCCTTCCCTCTGTGCGAGTGCCTCCAATACGCACATCATCTAACGATGAGTCAATAAAACGGTTGCATGCAAAATTAAAGTCTAGTGGACGCAGACACGGTAATATTCGTAAAATACGGATGATTGAATGAACATCATGTATTTAGCGAATGGGTTAAACATCGATTTGAACGCTCACCTGGCGACCTTGGGTGAATAGAAGAACTCTGTGACCTTGTCGCTTCCAAATCTTTAATAACGATCTTACAACAGCTAACTTTCCAGATCGCTTCCAGTGGCCGAAATTTTCAATGGATTTTTCATCGAGATCAATATCGTCGTCAGAGCCTAGGTTCTGCAATTATCCATAAAGTAAAGGAATTCTATTTTCATCATATCGATTATCAATGCTCTAAGAAAAATCGCATTTACCAAACGAAGCGCATTATAGTTTGAACTTTCGATCATTTCGTAAAAAGCGACATTTTACAGCCGATCAATTCCAATATTTTCGATTAAATGATTAATTTATGAAATAAAATTAACACTCGGGCGATTGTCGCGAAACTTACTGTGTCTTGAGCCTCGCAATTGTAAAGATCCGGATGATTGCATATTTTTCGCAAATTTGTAAGCGCCACGAGGAGTCTGGCTCTATAACTATTTTCGGACTGGTTGCTTCTGTCGTGCAAAACCGACGATACGTGATCCGTTCGTAAATAATCTTTGTAAAGACTTTTCTGCTCTTCCGTTAGGCTGCAAAAGAGCACCTGGGAAATAATAATTTCGTTAGCTTTGATGAAAACGAGAAAACCAATTTTCGCAATCTCAACGGATATCTTAACCTGCTCATTCTTTTCCGGTAATTTGATGTGATGCTGAACATCGTTCTTCGTTCTTCTCAGCATGTAAGGGGCGATCGCGTCCTTCAGCATAGTCGCGACTTGGAGAGCAGTCGCTTCCTGGAGGGGTGAAGCATTCGCGTAGCCACCACGTGTTATAGGATTGGCGCAATGCTCGAGGAAAGTTGACAGTGTTCCCAGTTTTCCCGGCAGTATGAAATCGAACAACGACCAAAGTTCTTTCAATGAATTTTGCATGGGACTTCCGGTAAGAAGTAGACGATGCGGCGTCGAGAATTTCTTCACCGTTCTCGTAACCTGAAATTGTAATTGATTTTTTAAAACCCGAAAGTGGAGAGAGACGTTGCGAAAACCGGCAAAAGTTATATTTATTAGCTACATATGTAAAAGGATAGTTAGAAACAAGTTCATGAAAAAAAAAAAATATATTAACTTTGATTCGCATAAGAAACGGGCGATCAATGAGGTTAATACATCAATGCAATTAGCAATTCGTCATTATCTATCGTAGTATTCAGTTAATCATTTACACCGTGTTAACAATTAGCTGCCGAACCTTAGCCTCGGGATTTCGGATTTTGTGACCCTCATCGAGAATTACGTAATGCCAATGAGATTCCAGAAGATGCTCCTTGTTTCGAAGCACGCCGGAATAAGAAGTGACGATGATGCCTCCGGTTTTCAAAACGCTCTCGATCAAGTACTCGGGATCCCCTTAGGAATGTTGTTCTTTATTTTTGATACGGTTTACTAATCAACTTTGACCCTTCAAAATTTGGTTAGTCAACGATTACACCACCACAGGTGTTTTAGCAAATTTCGCGTGTTCTACCTCGATAAGTCCCAGAATGATGAAGAACGGCGACCCTCAATGAAGGAGCCCAATCCCGAAAATGCTTCACCCACTGTTCCAGCAACGTGGCTGGGCAGATTATTAAAGCCGGGCCCAAACCACGGAATCTATCGTCGCCAAATCACACACGTAAGTATTGAGTGAATATAATGGCGAAGAGGTACATAAGTACAATTAAGGGTCTAAAAGATTTTCATGTGCCTCCCCCCCTTTCTGCTCTGCTTGCAAAGTTTCTTCAATATTTCAATAGAATAAGAACCGCCTTCGAAATGATTTTACCGAGTTTGCTGAAATATCGTGGAATCGTAAATTTAAAAAATACGTTTGGACGTCTTCTATCGACTTTCGTCCAAATGCATTCCGACGGTCCTTCAGTTGAGCTTTTCGAAAATTTATTCCTAAATTTTATTTACCGTCCGCCGTCCGAAAGTAATTCACTAGCATCCAATCCCGCCAGGAAGGCGATCACTTGAACGGTTTTACCGAGGCCCATTTCATCCCCGAGCAAACCACCGAGTCCCCGGCCGTGAAGTTCCCAAAGCCAACGCACCGAGACTCTCTGATATTCGTATAGCCTTTTCCATATGGACTTGGGTACTTGAAACAGATTGTCGACGGTGAATAACGAATCCGTCGAACCGTCTCGGAGTCTTGATTCCATACGCTCGCGATAAATCGCATCATCACCGTCGTCCAAGACTAAACGATGCAACGTGAAAAAAAAAATTTAATAAGGACTATTCGTTTACTCATTGATTGAGGGAAAATAGTATCGATAATTTTACTTACTTCTTTGATGACTGGAAGAGTTTTCGAGTTGTCGACCCGGATCTTTTGCGCGAGACTTTTTGCCAGCTCGACTTCGTTTTTTCCCCTCAAATTCTCCGTCTGAAGAAACAAAAACATAACTAATTCATTAATGTGCGGTATAAATGAGGAAATCGTTAATAAAAGTTTTTAAAATGCTGTTTCGTATGCTGATGAAAGACTCTCTTACGAACCATTCCAAATTTCATCCTGCAGTTATCGTTTTACTATTTTCAGTTTTTTTTTAATAACCTGTAGAGTGTTGATTGGTATCGCTCGTTTTTTGAGTTATGTACTGTATTGCATTCACCAAAGAGCACATCGAGTCGTTGAACCAAAACGTACGTTGTATCGTACTTACCAGATTCTTCTATTTCTCTGTCACTAGGTACGTATTCGCTTCCAGAATCCAGATTTCCCGACTCCAGAAGTACAGTGCCTTTACTCTCGATGGAAAGATTTTTAGTTCGTTCCGGTGATGCCCTACATTCTTGCATTATTCCTCTACTGGTTTCACACGTCTCCAATGACATCTTTTTTCCTCGCTTTTTCACGCCTCGGTTCTTTTTCTCAGAACGTTTATCCTTCTGATCTCTGACGGATCCTTGCTCTCCCGTTCCAGTCATCTTTGAAGTTTTCAATTTCTTCTGCTGTTCGGAAAGTTCCGCCTGCCTTTTCAAATAATGCTCCAATCCGGATAAGCCGAAAGCGTCACTATAATTTCTGTAAATACAAGATCTTTATTTCCTCCTCAACATAATTGTTTCCAACCTCTGAACGTGATAAATGCACATTTGTAAAATTCGAAGATGTACTTCCAAATTCTATCCAATTATCGTAGTATTATTAAAATTGCAATTAAACCTTTTGTTCGTTGTTTTCGTTGACGTCGCCTCCTCAGCCGCTTGAAAAGGTGTAATTTCACCCAACTGCACACGTCGTGCAAGTTTGCTTTTTTCACCGTCATTTGACTCGTTGATGTTATTTTGGAATACGTTATTTTCTCTATTGTTCAATTCATTTAAGGCCTCTTCTATGTGACTGGCAGCTGCTCGAGCGATGCTTTCCTCAGAGCAGATCGTAACAATCTAGCAAATTGAAAATATCTTATTTTTTCTCAATATCATATTTAAAAAATCGAAAATTTCTTATTTGTCCTAAATATTATTTTTAAGAAATCGAGAGTTACCAAACAAATAGAAAAGCATTCGTTTGAAATAGTGATTATTGTTATCATTATGCGAACTAACCTCGTCGAGTCTTTCTTCCACTTGACTGTCATCAGTCGTAACTGTAGAGGGAATTTCTTCCACTTGTCCCGATTGACAATCAACAACTTGGCAATCCATTAGCTCTGTCAAATATTTTGTTACTTCCGCATTGTTGGAAGGTGTTCAACTGTCATCAACGAGGTTAGAGATGTTCGAAGTGAACTTTCCACAACCGGCTTGAACGCAATGTTTATACGAACCCAAATAGCCGCTTGTAAGCGCTATTAGCGCGGCATTCGTTTGTACCCTCGCGATACTTGCAACGAAGTCAGACGTACATAGAAGGACGGTTCTTATGGACGGCGTGAAGACAAATATTCTGAGACGCAAACTGCCGCCTTGCGGTGTCACGAGCGACCAGCTGTTATGGAGGACCACTGTAAAGTTAGCGCCCCTGCCACTTTGAGTAATCGGCATTTTTTTACGAATTGTTGATATAAGATATACAGGGCATCTCACGACGGAACGTCATCCGTGAAATTGAGGGTTGGGGTGAAATTCTGAGTCGATTGATATTATTAATATTTCGAATATAATCGTAATTTCATCGAAAACACCGTCGAAAGCACCTTTTTAGAAGGTTTTTATGATTTTTTCATGGAAACTTGGGTTTTGGGGGAAATTAATGGCAGATTTGTGTTCAGGGGATCAAATTACATCGAAATGGACCAATAAAAAAAATATTAAAAATCCAAATTTTTTTTCGATTTTTGGGGAATAAAAGTTTTTTCACTTAAACGTGAATAACTTTTTTCCCTTTAGGATTTGGCACTCCAGCCTGTGCTCGATCTCTTCGTTATGATTTTCTCTTCAAAATCCTTTTTTAATAATTAAAATCCGATAATTTTTAGATTTTTGGCAGAATTTTAAACTTGGACGATCGACTTTTGTAAATTTTTCCATACATACCCCTTTGCCTCTTTTTTTGCGATTTTTCAAGTGGACTTTCCGGGGAAACTATAAAAGATATCGATACAAAACCAACGCCATTATTTAAGTTAGGCAAAACCCTTTTTCAAACCACCCAAATGAATCCCCATAGCCTACGGGAAGGTCATCCTACGACCTTTTGAAATATCGTGATTTTTGAGATTTCGGAAAAGTGGCCTGGGAGGACGAAAA